>JAWPHD010008117.1:92500-119156 GCA_037043455.1 Cyrtodaria siliqua
TTGCCGCCCGACACATTGCAGACATGGTGTACGAGGAGATAGAGAACACCGTATTGCGAAACAAGATGGTCAAGTTGCCAAAATATAAGCAGGTAATAATTTAATAAAATTAAAAAATAATTACTCTTTGTCTTTTAAACCATGACCTGTTTACATTTGGGTCACCAAGGGTAATTAATTGTTATCAGAAAAAAACACACGCCATAGTTAGGTAGATATGGGTGTTAGTTGCTTTAAATATATCAGCGATACACTAGGATTGAACTTACACTGTTTATCTTCTTCGTCCGTCTTCGAGTCATTGCATTATTAGCATCTTCATGGTCGAGGGGATAACAGCGTTGCGTTGTAAACCTTATCGCCTCTCATCACTGCGGGTTCGAATCTAACTGAGAGCTCAACGTGTAAGTGAGAAAGTGTCGATTCTTACAGATGGCTGGAAGTATACAGTACTGGTTCTATCCATGAATACGTGGGTGGTCTGCCTCCACTACAAAAGTCGACCGTCATACATAGCCTAAGATATGCTGAAAAATGTAGTTAAACACCAAACAAACAAACAAATAAACAAACAAGCAAACAAACAAAATCTTCGTCCATATATTAACGTGTTACATATTAATAAAATTAACACTTATAGAATTTGTTTTACTCCAGCTTATGTCGTTTTTATACGGCCAATACCGGGAAGACACGGACACCGCCGTGTTACAGACGCTGTTCGATCAGCTGGCGGCAAGGAACGAGTACTGCATCAGGGGCAACTACCTACCAGCGCCGTCTATCTCTTCGCCCGTGGATGGCGAGGTCAAAGTCAAAGTGTCGCGCGGGCTGCTGCAAGACTTGGCCACGAGCCTGGAATGTCTGTCCGAATGTCCGGGCAGGAAGGACACAGTCATAACTATAGCCGAGTCACTGCCTCAGAGGTAAGTTGGCGTGCATGCATTGTGCTAATATTTATTTATTTCCTGATCCTGAAGTACACTTATAATGTCTAAGTATTTTTCAGGCTAAATATAAATATTTACGTTCTCTTGATACTGTCTGTTCAAAAAGTCGTGTAATTTCGAATAAACTGAAACTGCTTTCCAAGGAGGAGAAGCTACTGCCCTCGCTTTCATTGTGTCTTAATAGAAAATAGATATATCACTGTTTAAAAATAGACTGACGGTAGTTCTCTCTCTTGCACGTTGTTGTGTCATCAATCTCCCATGGCCCGTTATTGTTGATTTGCATTTTTTTGGCGTTCAAAACGCCATATTGAAATGAAGTGGTATGCTTTCTTTTGAATGCGTCAGTGGTTTGTGTGTGTATCACATCTACCTTAAATATCAAAAGAGTGGATTTGTATGCATGCGGGACGTATACAGTACTGGTGTTACCCACGAAAAAGAGAATGGTCTGCCTCCAATAAAAATCGACCGTCATATATAGTCTTAAATGTACTGAAAATTACGAAAAACACTATTTAACCAACCAATCAACTAAAAGTCTTGAATTTATTTTATTGTAGGTTGATTGTAAAGTGGGACGGAATGCTGTCCTTCAAGTGCGGCCAGGGTTTATGCAACGTTCTCGAGAGCCCCAATTGTGCCATATCCGAGCTGGAATTAGACCTACACCAGTACCATCATTTCCAACTACCAATCTTCCTGCAGCTGGCCAAAGCAGCCGGAAGCTGTCGGTCCATCCGATCAGTCAAAATCACGTGGTCATCCCTTGATCTCATGTCGCAGTTTCTCGCTACGCTTATGGAAAAAAGTGAAACAGTGGACACAGTCTACCTGTCAGAGGATATGTCTAAGAAACCCGTCAAGCAAGTTACAGCGGCAACATGGGCGGCGCTGCAATCCGCGTGCCATCTGATGACCTCGGTGAATTCATTTTCGTTTACGCATGGGCGTGTGACCGCTATTGTATACCACGTGTTGCAACACATACCGACGACTATAGCAACCATAAACCTCACTGGGTGTGTGTTTAATCTGATGTGTGCTGGGGAGATAGCGGGTATTCTGCACGGAAATTCTGCCATAGATATGCTCGACCTTAGCTACACGAACCTCATGGGAACGGAGTTCGTCGCAATATTTCAAGGCATGCAAATGTGCGAGAGCATTAAGCACGTGCGAATTCGAGGAGCGCGCCTTGATAGGCCGTGCGTAGTTGCCTTGTCCGAGTACATCAAATTAACGCATTCTCTGGAGGTACTTGATTTAAGCGATTGTGAACTGAATACTGACATGTGTACTCGATTAGTTTCGTCGATCAGACAGAACAGAACTCTATTAAAACTAGTTTTCAAGAACACGAAGCTAACGTTTGAGGGTCGACAGGTTATAGCTAAAACCAAAACAAAAATTCAACGAGTGTATGTCGAAGGTCTTGTTGACCAGTATGGCTGAACGTTGAACATTTGATTGTCTTTCCCGTCTGACTTATCTTATTAGTCATTGGTAGTTTTATTTGGAGTTACATTTTCGGCAATACACATTTCGGTTATGCTGTTCGTCGCCATTCTGAACTTACGTCATTACAAGACCACCGTCTTGAGTCTCGGTAAGACTGGTTACCGACATTTTACCAAGCGGCAAACGGACAACTAAAGGCGATAACCGATAGTTACCTATGGCTGGCTAGGGCTACCGAAAGCGCTTTCGGGAACCGATGGGACAATCCTAAACGCACTCAACGTTTACTGGTACTTTTATTGGGATTAAATTCTCAGAAATACGCGTTTTGGTGATGATATTCGTCGCCATTTTGAACTTATGTCATAACGAGACCACTGGTGCTATCTTAGGTCTCTACTCTAGGCAAGATTGGTTACCGACATCTTACCCATCGGCAAACCGACAGCCAACGATGGCAGCCGATGGTTACCGATTGCTGCTTCTGACTACCGAAGGCGCTTTCGGAATCCGATTGGAGAACCCTGAACGCACCCACTTAGTTGAAACAAACAAACGTGTTTGGGGTAACCAACTGCTTTGTAATGCATCGTAACCTGTAGAAAAAGTTTCAAGAAAGTAATTGATGGCATTAACAAAACTATGGTGGCATATTTCTGCCACGATATAGCTAAATAATTTATCGTGTATTTTTCGCGATAATGTTACTTTTTCTCTTTAATTTTCAACAATTTTATCTAACTAAACTTGCTGCGATACTGCCCACTTCTGTCATCACGTTAGCATATAGTTAACATTTGAAATTTTGTTTTCGTAATAATTCTGACTAATTATCATGAAAATTCACGTTACTATCTCGTACATATTTATAGTTAACTCAATAACATTATTTATCGCGAAACCAGAACTATCATGATCAGTAGTATCGCGGCATTTAACAAGATAACAGAGATTTTCGTGAAAATGCAATCACTATCTCGAAGAAAGCATGATACGGGTATCGTGATAATCTCTAGAAACCAGAATCATGATGGCAGAAGTGGGCATAAGCGTGACATTTAACATGATAACTTCAAGACTTTGAGATAATTTTATCTTACACATTTTATAAGATTTTCGCGAAAATTCAGTATTATCTCGAAAAATAAATGCTACTATCTCGAAATAATCATGATAATTATCTAGCTATCTTGTGGCAGAAATATGCCACCATACAAACAGTTCATTTAATATTATTGGTGCATGTGTAATGGTAGCTCATCAAAACATAATCATTGGAACTACTGGCCAACATAGGACAAAGGAAGCTAAATTGATGTTAAATTCAGAACTCCTTAGTATTTGGAAACCTTACACAATTATGGAATTTCGCAATCCACTAAATAGAATAGAATTATTTTTGCAACTAAACTAAATAAATAGCTTCAGTACCTCATGTGTAAACTGATGTACTATTACTTTGTATTCCATGAACGTTGCGCTTAACATAAAACACATATCAGGTAGGGTTGAGTTGTAGTACAGTTATTGTGAGTGTATGATGTAGACAAAGACTATGTATACTGAAAGGGAAAAAAACGCATAATACAAAAATGCCTATATTTAAGAAATAGAACATCGTTTACTGTGAATTATCGTTTAATATATCACGGTTTGGAGTTCAATTGTAAACAATAATTTCTACTATTGTTTACAACTGAACGACAAACCGTGATATATTAATAGATAATTCACCGTAAACGATGTTCTATTTCTATTCTAATACCCTTAAAATGTGAAAATAACGCGCACATCGAAAATCTTTAGCATTGCTTTGCTTACTCTCCTAACGTTGCATACGTTATAATGCGCAATGCGCAATGCTTATTCTCCTAACGTTGCAAAAATTACAGAGATATATCGTTCAATATAACGAGATATTTTAAACTAGGCTATATAGTGCGGGTGTATTAGAATACACATTATATACACTTAATTCCGCGTAATATTCCAGATATATCTCAACAGAAACTCATAAATGTTGAAGTTTCGCTTGAAAAAGTCAAGCCATTTTAGTATTGTGTTTAATTTTATGAGATTGCAACGTTTAAAGTCTAAGTTTGCTCACCTGCTTGAGTTAAATGCGCATTCTGTCGGTAATGAAACTTTAAAGGGGTAACCATTGGTGTGTTTGGTGCTGTTTACACCTTATTTCCAAAAGGACAGGCCTAATGTCGCCCTGTACCATTCGATTATCAATAGCATATTAAACATACAATATTTGTCTGTAATTTGTATAGGAAATACTGGGAATAGAAAAGCTATATTTACCGGGAAATATATTTCCCAGTACGGAACATTGCTATGCCTTTTCCGTCAGTGGAGGGAACGGCAAATATATCGGCAAATGACGTTCCGATTGTTTTACGGACGTCGTCGTCAGATTCCGTCACTAGAGATACCGATTTCGGAAATTAACGAAAAGTTCCGGTTCCACTTGTTTTGTTGTATGACGTAACGTTGTCTTGGCGTTCTCATGCTAACTGGTGTAAAAAGGCGTGAATCATAAGACATATTAATAAAATATCATTTTAAATTATGTAATATATAGTTTAATAACCAGTGTTTTTGAGATACTGAAAATATCTCCCGAGATAGAGAAATGCCGAGATATAAACTCTATATATTAGCGGGAAAAAAACAACAATATACGTTTCTTTTTCTTTTCAGTATATATACACACATCGCAAGTTATTTCAATTAAGCCTGGGCACATCAGGTGATTTAATGCAACTGACGCTAATACGTGACACAACACAACGTCTGTATCATCTCCGGTATGGTTGAAAAAAAAAGAAAAAATGGCTTTATTATTGTATATAATTACTTTATTGTTTATTAGTACTTTCCTATTTATCTCTGTCTAAATAGTTGGTTGTTTAACTGTATAGCATATGTATACAATTTGGCATTTTCCAGAATGATATGATATGAAACTACTGTTCATTGTTTTATTATAATTATAATAGAGGGCCGCTTTTAATTTTGTGTATATCTATTTCTATAATGTGTATAACCCTCTCTAAATAAAATATATTATTTATTGTTATCTTATTTTGCGTCGATATGTATTTCCATAAAACACGACGTAAACAATGTGCATAATAACAAAACACCGTAATTATCCAATAACATTTAAATGCATTTAATATATAAATGAGGTATAATCCGGGTATGTCATGCTCATTAAAGGTCTTCATCATGACCCATGCATTGCTTCAGGTGCCATCTCGCTCATATCATTAGAGTAGTGGCAGAAAAACTTTAACGTGTTATCAGCGTAAATGGAGTGTCTACAATAGAATTTGCAGCAACTCTGCAGTTCAGGGTGAGAAGGTTCTAGGCCCGTTCTCCATATTTTTCTCGATGTACATGGAGGATGAGCGTGGCATGTTCATTCCTGTTAGACGCCATATAACCTTTCATGTGTTGGTGCGCCTTAATACCCCAATTCAATTCAATTAACAATAGTAACAGCACTATGATATATAAACTTTCTATTCTGGAATACACATAACATTCACCGGTATGGATTACCAAATAAAGATATGTTAACCGATATGTCATAACGAGCAATGTCGAATTGTCATCATAATAAGTCTATGAAAAAAAAAAAGGAATTGTCATCCTGGCTAGCATCTATGAAAAATAAGCGCGGAGTCATAGTTCGGCATTCGATAACCAGGGTTAGGGTAGGCTAACTTTGATAATTCGCTGCCGGAACGGAACCGACGGCAGCGACTCTTATATGGTTTTCATAACTGCACATGGTAAGGTAGCAATGAACAGTTTCTTGGAATTTTTCACTTTGATATAGTCTAGATCATCTTCGACGCTTGCTTGTTTTGAAGACAAACGTCTAGAACAGTCCTCCTGAACAAAGTTTGATTTTTGCCGATACACTGGTATCGTTTCTGATTGGCTGAGACAGGAACACCTGCTATCGAAGATATACAGAAAGGCAGAAAAACAATACATTTATTATTAAATAAAGATAAATAAAGAATGAAACTTCATTAGTATATCGACACACTAAATGCGGATGGTCAGAAATACTTTAATAAAAACATAATAATTAAGGTCATGTGCTTCCACAAACGGTCAAAACGTTTGTATTTACACTCAAGCGTCGGATATGATCAAGACTAACTTTGATAAGGCAATCTTATAATTACACATGGTAGCAGTGAAAAGTTTATTTGTGTTGTAATGCACACGCTAACGCACACGCATCCCTTACATGTGAAAACGTGTATTTCTGTGCTGATGTCTACATCTAGCACGTCGTGTTATAAAGGTGAAAATGTAATCAATGTATAACGCATGTCCAGGATTTGACCAGAGCGAAGCGAGGTCGCCCAACTTGATTCAAATTGTTTGGTAGGAAGAACTGATAGGAAAAACTTGGAAAGAAAGTGTCTGGTAAGGAAAATGGCCGTGGCGTGTTTAGGACCAATTCGGGAATTTGCTGAAAAACTGTGAAAGTATAGCTTTTAAATCATGAACATTTTGTTTTGATGGAAAATCCGGAGATTGTACACTTAAATCCGGAGATCATGAGAGCGACTGAAAACTCCGGAGAATCCGGATTTTATCCGGAGATTTGGCAGGCCTGCATTTCCAACCCAGGTATAATGCCATTTTTTCTCGGCAGCTATTTTACGCTTGTCGTCCATTATTGACCTAATACTGCACTGTAACCCTAACCATAACGAATGTCAATCTCTAAGCTACAGACGTCCCCCCCACCCCCCACCACCTCAACTAACTTCCCACACGTATTTCTTCGGTATGAACTATGTACTGACGTTCGGGTTATTATTCCAGTTATTGTGGAGTCACAATGGGAAAAAATCTAACTGAATTCAACACATCACATGAGTTATCTTTCTTATTCTGTTCTGTATTCTGTTCTGTTTAATGCAGCTACTGAAACATCTGAAGATGGAGTATACATAGTTACAGTGAGTTATATACAATATGCTTTACTCGGTATATGTGCCCTACTCTACTCCATCGCCATCGTCTCTCTCTCTCTCTTTCTCTCCATTTCTTTCTTTCTCTCTCGCTCTTAAACGGCATTTTTCAAAAATGGAGAAGAATAGCGAGACATCATTATTTTACGAAACACAAAGCTAACTACGAAGAAGTAACGAGAGACGCACATCAAACTTCGAAGGAAATTTTCAACTCCCCACTAATATAGCTCCATTCACATAATGATTAATATAGTCTAAATCGAAAGAAACGATAGGGTTTAAATGTGCGACATTCTCATAAATATTATGCATAATATTACATATATATACACTACACTTTACATGCTTTAAATGGTGGCTTTCCAACAAATAACAATTATCCTAATGTTATTTTTTCACTATGCATATACTGTATATTATAATAAAATAATTACTAATATGTTTGCACATATATTATATTTCTTTATTAACGTCTCATCATGATTTACAATAAATACAAACATAAATAATACTTCGTAAACATTAAAAGATAGCTATGCCATTCTAATTATAATTATAAGAGACTATAGTCATAAAATTATCAACATATTTTAAAAGTAGTTAATAACATCAAACGCAAACGATATTAGCATATTTATTACACATTAAGACTATGTAAAGGATGCTAATATGTCTATAAAATATGTACTATTGTTTGGGGCTCTTGTTTCAGCCAAAGGTTTTTCTGCAGTAGTTTGAGCAATTTAAATAATACGTACTTCAATTATATATCATTAGAACTGCTATTTTTAGGGGTAAATAAAAATACCTTAGTTTTGAAAATCGGTTGAGAAATAAATATTTTACAGCCGAAATGATTTTTTGATGGGGCTTGTCCCATGTAAATGGGACAGCAGAAAATTAAGAAATTTCATTGAACTTCAGTTAGCCTTCATAGTTTGCTATATAACTTTCAGGGTGTCTTAATTTACTAATATCCAACAACTTAAAACCATTTTTTGATAAACATTCTAAAAATTTTTTTTTCATGCAGCAGGATTTTGCATTGAAGGGTTTCTTAGATTAGCTCTCCCAAAGCATTGGCAATAAAAGAAAGCGTACATGACCATTACCATTTGGAAAGACTATTCTCAGAAAGTACTGGCAATCGTGAACGCTCGGCCAATCCCGTCATTCCTCGGGATCCCGTCTCGTGTGTATCACGGCGCTTCGGTATGTTCAAAATCTTAACATTCTGTTAGCCGGAAGGCAACGGCACAGAAAATAGTGCACTGTTGCTAAGCTGTTGCTACATAAACATTATGGCCGCTTGCCACACGTGTTGATGTATGATTTGCGTTGCATGTTTGTTATTTACAATACAGATGAAGGTTTTATCACTACTTTCACGTAAATAAACTGCAGATGGAGAAATCGGCTAAATGACATTGCAAAATGTTGAAGATAACTTTGATTTTGAATGCAAATTCGTTTTGGCTGGAATCTGAACCGCGTCACGCTAGTATGACGTAACCAGTATGGAAACCTGCGTATTACATTCGAGTCATGCTGCGAAGCAGTGTACGAGAATTGCGAATGAAAGTACTGGATGAATCGAAATACCGGTGTTGCGACATAGAAAAGAGCTGACGAACTGTTGAAGGATGTGCACTTTTGATGGATTTTTTTTTAAATATTAAGAAAATAAGTAAGCAAAACCATACTTGAATCGAGCGCTTTGTTGACACTCTTTTTTGCCGTGAACTGGATAAAAGTGGCCAGGGATTCAAACGGCTTTTCCACAGCATCCGTCTTAACAGAATTTTTTTTTAAACGGACGTTAAAAGCGGCCTGCACGTTAATGACGTCAGTTAAGTAACGGTTATTGACGTCATTTACTTCCTGGGTTTCATCCCGCACTGGTTATCACCCGCGATTTAACCTGTGCGGGATGATATGGCTCCAAGTGTCATATCAGGTGGTACAAAAACGACGTATCAGGGATAATAACACTATAGTAATTAATAATAGCATGGTTTAAATCATATACTGTATAACTAACTGCGGTATATTTAAGAGGGTGGCGTGGGGTGGAGGGGGTGAAATACGTTCAAATATCGGCACCTCGCCGCGGCTGGGTTTAGAATGACTTACCGGTCGAGTGTGCTAATAGATCACGGACCGGGGCAAGATTAGTTACTTTTACACTTCATGGCTTCTACCGCATTTCTGTCGCCAATTTTAGCATAGAAGAACAAGACAGTTATTCCGCCTGATGTATTTGTGTAGCCTGTAGGTTACCCACTATCACGAGCAGTGGCTAATCTATTCTAGACCCTATAATCGTCTAGCTCTCTAATAATCCAATACTTCAAATAAACATGGTATAAATCATATTTCTTGTACCATTCACTAGCGGATACTAGCACCCGGCGCGCGCTCTACTAAACATTCCGGATCATATATGTATGTCCATGTTACTGTAGATAAAATATCAAACAATTTCGATGCACGCCCTCAGTATAAAAATTATTGGTTTAATTAACACATTGTTAAATCCTTTTATTTGAAAACGGCATTTTTTACCCTATCAATCTACTACCGCAACCGTTTTATGAGGCTAGAAACGGACCCGAAAATTGACCAACCGCTCCACTCCCGCCCCCCACCCCCCACCCCCCCCCCCCCCCCCCCACCACCTCTTAAGTTGAAATCCTGGACCCGCCCCTGATTGTTTCATATTGGCACCCAAGTCTTCTGAAAACGTAGTTCCTCCGTCGAACCCACGTGCACAAAATCATCATGAAATGCGCCGCACTGCACATCATCATGCATCCCCACTAAGCAACACTTGAGATAAATGGTGCCTCTGGCAGACTAATTACTGTTGTCTAAGTGTACGACAGCTATCATGATGTATAGACTTCATTAGTGTTCCACATGTTCGCATGTTTTCGGCATATTTCTGAGAAAATAAATAACGTTTACTTAAGGCACTACGCGCTTTAGGCTGTAATAATTGCATAACACACATGTTTAGAATTATTCAAAATATCTTATTAGAAATCATTCAGACTCTAACAGTCTCTTTTGTTGACTGATATTATACTCGAGGACTTTAAAAATACCTCACTGAAATAAACACGAGTTATAAATACCGTTGCTTAATATCTTATATCAAAACCAGTTGTGTGTATAAATAATTTCATGTTCACTAAATCAAATAGAATAGTCACAATATTACTGCGGGAAAAAAAAACATTTTAAAAAATGGCTATATACAAGGGCTATCACAACATTAGTTTAATTGCATGTAAAAATTATTAACATTAGGCGTTTTCAAAGTCACAGTTATATAGAGATATGCTCGTTCGTGAAAAGAACAACACGTCTACCATCTCGTGAAGAATTCTCTATAATCGATCCCAGCAGTTAAATAATCTATTTATTTAAGAAATAAATACGTACCTGTATTTTATCGGTGAATAAAATACAGTTAAGAGTTCGGATGCGTAGTAATTAAATCACCATTGCGTTAATTACTCGCATCCGAACGTATTTATTATTTCGATTCTAACACAACAATAACCCCATTGTTTTTTACGCTATTGTGGAGGTTCTGTATATTATCTCGGAGGTCAAAAATGAGATATAGGGTCCTATAGAAACCACAGCGTCTGAGCGCAAAGGCATCGTAGGTCCGCACTGTACTGCAAACAAGGACTTGAAAATACAATGAAAGAGACAAAAAAAAACAGAAAGGGTGGTGAAGACAGGGTTACCGACTTGAAACGGTCAGTAGGCAATAAGGCCCACTGTTTAGCTTGAATCGATTTTATATGCGCACAACCCTCGCTATTATCCTGTCTTCAGCGCCCAAATAGACAAGACAGTGTAAACATAACTACATCCCATCAAAAGGAATTCTCTAACAATAAAGTCCACATCCTGAGAAACTAACTAAAGAAACACATACAAAATAATAAAACATCTCAGGATGTATCCAGAATCGTACTGAACAACCGTAATAGTTGCGGCTAAAGAGAAAACCAATCTAGGGTACGACCAGAAAACCCGAGGGACGAAAGCTCATGCACCAAGGTAATGTTTACAGGTTGTTCCATTGGACGTCGCCGTATGCAAAGTTCTGCGCGGTACAATATGTTTAAATACACTAGTAGTCACGTGACAAACAATTAAGTAATTGCTTACGTCATATAGCTTGCGCGGTATGACGTCAAACGTTCTCAGCTTGTTCAAGATGCTTATTAATGTTATGTGTAGTGATGCATAAGATGGGTTTTTCTTGCATACCCGACAAGGATATCCGTCATTTTACCGAGGCTAGATATTTCCATCTCACCCTAGGGTCGAGATAAAATTCACGCGCGCCAACATCCGGTATGCAGGAAAACATGCAAAACGTTAGTAGCTAGCGGCGTCAATTCACGACATGTCTCTGATATGTAAGAAAAAGAATCTATCATGGGTATTCGGTTCTGATAGGAAATTCCAACCCTCGATATAAATGTTTAAATTGGAACCTCGGCAGAGCCTCGGTTACGATGAAAACACTTATATCTTCACCTGATACCCATGACAGATTCTTAAAATATCGGGTGTGTGCAAGGTTGGGTAGCATGGCAAGTTTGTTGTAATTAACATTTCATTAAAATTACTGTTGAATTTGTCTTAGTGACGTATATTTACACCAAGTGACGTCATGTAACGTGGCGCTTCCAACCGATGAAATATACGCGGGGAATTAATGGAACAGCTGTATTTTATCGTAGAATAACATACAATTGTCTCTCTTCTTTGTGTATATGAAAGACTGCGCAGGTCGTGTTAGTATACATTTTAAATCAGTTTATGTATACTTTTAACCAAAATCATTCCCTTTATTGCACGTTTTTCGACGGATGACGTCGACGTCAACAACACTTTATTGACGACATAAGTCAACGTCACAGTTAGTCAATTTTGTTTTCGGAGTTATACCTTATATTTAGCGATTATGAATATACTTTCACTGAGAAATCTCAATATTTCACCCAAAAAAATTTAATCAATAGAGGTTAATCAACTCTGTTTTCGTATTACGGGATATAATTCCCGAGGCCAGTTCACATATCTAGTAAGAAAAAGAGTGCCGTTGGCATGAGGTTCACATATCTGGTAATAAAAACGAGTGCCGTTGGCTCGAGGTTTTTTACTAGATATGTGAACTGGCCGAGGAAATTATATCCCGTAATACGAAAACAGTGTTGATTAACTTATATATTATATTTATTTACAAGAATGTGTCTTTAATTCAATAAATATTTTTGAATTCACTAGGGGTCTACTTTGCCTTACTTTCGATTGATTGAATTGGATTTTATAGTCGCACCAACAGCGAAGGTTATATGGCGACTTTCCAGCTTTCATTGGTGGGGGAAGACCCCAGGTGCCCCTCCGGGCAATTTTCGTGCACGGGCGGGCACCTGGGTAGAACCACCGACGTTCCGTAAGGCCTTACTTTCGAACTTCGCGCAACTGTTACAACAATGTAACTAAAAAAGTAGTTCCTTCAAAATCGTATAATTTCCCTAGCGATTTATTTCCCAAGGGAATTACTACTTTTACAAAATAACAGGCAGAAATGTAATATAATTGTTTTTCTACGCTTACCGTGCCCTGTATCCAGCGTGATGTGATATTCCCTGAATATTATCGGAACCCTGCTTACGAGTTTCTTCCCTTCCGAGGTAATAATGAGTATTTTAGTGTAGATCGTCTGAGACGCTTGCTTGTTTTCAAGACAAACGTCTTGAATTATTCGTCAAAAAGGTTTGACACGGCAGCCATTTTACCGAGATTCTGGTATAGTTTATGATTGGCTGATACAGATGCACCTTCTATTGAAAATATACAGACCGACTGAAAGACACTAAATTAATAAATAAACAAAGTGGGGAAACTTCATTATTATATCGACGAAATAAATGTGGTTGGACAAAAATACAGACACGTGTTTCCGGCTTCGATTTGTTTTCTGCTCAAAGGGTCAAGACGTTTGTATTTACAATAAAGCGTCGAAGATTATGAAGACTACGGGCACAGAATTGTTTTCTTCGCTTACTATATGCCCTGTATCCAGAATGAGAGAGAACTGGCCAAACACATTTATTTAACAATGGTGAGATTCTTTGAATATTAGCTGAACCCTGCTTACGATTTGCTTCCCTTTCGACGTAATAGTGATGATCTATATTTATCTCGGTATGAACACAAACTAGGTTATTATACTCCTCAAAATAATATAAAGGGGTTGATGCACCATTTTCAAACAATGTTTATTTTAAAGGGCTCTGGAAAACTTGAAAAACTACTGAAATAATTATCAAAATGCCATGAAAAACAAAGGAGATATAACCTATTGAAAATTTACAAAGAAACATAAATAAATGGAGGCGGCCATCTTTGAACGATGACGTCATCAGGCCTTTTTATTCTATATGACATATTGACAAAATGATGTCTTTTAAAGCGAAGAAAATCAATGCAAATGAAGAAAAATAAGAATGCAATTTAAACATTTTACATATGTATCAATTGGTAGTGAGTTTCTTTGCTTTAAAATGTATATTGTCAATAAGCCATATATGGTAAAAAGGCGCGATGACGTCATCGTTCCAAGTTTTCAATAGGTCATATCTCCTTTATTTTTCATGGCATTTTGATAATTATTTCAGCTTTTTTCAAGTTTTTCAGAGCCCTTTTAAATAAATCTTGTTTGAAATTAGTGAATTAACCCCTTTAAGGACCACACAATAGGACAGTAATACTTATTTAATCTTTAATATTATGGATCCCATATTTATATAAAAAGTGAATACATGAGTGTAATGTAACAATTGAAAAAGAATACGATTAGCCTTAAAATTAAGAGATAACAATACTAAGATTTTCAATCAGGAACAGTATGTGAGTGGTTTTACAGTGAAATTTCGTTTTACGTCGCGGTAGCGGAACTGTAAAACATAATTTCAGACAGTAAAACCAACCAAATACGTCCCAGATTAAAAATCTTAGCATGGTTATCTCAATTCGAATGCTTTTCCATTTAAATGCCAGAAATATAAGAACAATTATACATACACATTGTTTTTCTATGGAAATTTAAATTCATCGATAACGGCATTTTATTGACGTAATCCAATGACGTCACTTGTTACAACGTTATGTCACGTCACATACTTTTCAGACGGTAAATTGGGCGTTTTACGGTAGACTGCTACACAGCGTTTAACAACCTAAGCCACTAATCCCTGTCACCACAAAAATCACGTGACAAAGCTGAGGCCATGTGATTACAAAAAATGGCGATACACTAGGTAATGCTTGGTACAGCAAACTCTTCCGTAACAAACAGGCAATTAACATGTCGCCATTTATCCATTTCAACCAATCAAGCCAGAACGATACCTCCGACAAACAACAGCACGTGTATAAAGCACGTGCAACTATGTTATATAAACTATTGTCAATATACTCCGACATCAACAATAGGGCGGAGATATCTAAGTACTGGCGACATGTCAATTGACAATAACGTCGATCATCACCGTTGAAAACATTCAACCTGCTTTTGACTTGGGTGTAATCTCTTTATTAAATTTTCGCACAGCTTCTGTAATGTTCTCAACGGAATACATGTTTGTTTTCAAGTACTGTAACTTAGTAACCGGTGTGCATGTTCGCTAAAATTGATTTTTTTTATATAAATAAATTATCTTTGTACCCAGATACCGTTTTTCACACTATTTACCTATATTATGAACAAAGCAAGTTGAAATATTGGCCTAAAAATTATTTAACCAAACAATTTAACTTAGCTGGATTTCAGCTATAAATGTGTGTGGTGGCGATGATTACTGTGACAGAATTTGGAAGTAACCACTGCGGGGGGTTCGAGCGTTTAAATATAAACGACTGAAGAAGTCCGTCATTATGTTTACCTGCTTGTTTTATAGGCGTAGCCATTTTCACAGTTTATAGATATCTCGATTATTGCATTAATTGTTTATTGCAGTAAACAATATTAAGTGAAAGCCCAATACATGCATATCTTTTTATAGAACGTAGATCAGACGCTTGGCCACGATCGTGGTTGGAATGCGCTTTATTTAGCCGTAATTTACGGCAAAGAAATCCGCTTGTATAATTGAAACGGTACATGCGCAATGAAACGGTCGCAAATTTTAGACATATACCAATGGAGAAACGTGTTACATAATAGTTGCATTAGAATTAATACATGTATGTAATGTAACAATTGTAAAAGAATATAATTAGACTTAAACATTATTTTGAGGAGTATAGATTAAAGTGCGGTAAAACTCTAGGGCGTCGCGGTGTCTATAAACCCACACGTTTTGTCATACGCAGTTGACAGAGAGTGTTTTTTTATTTCGTTTCATTGTATTGTCCCGTTTCAGTTACAACATTGATTTTAATGATCGATGATTTAAGTTAAATCCCTCTAATTGATATCGAGATATTTTAGATGATAACGCGCGTTAATACAATATTAATAGTTTTCAACCAGACACTGCGTCGCTCGCGTCATCTATCTAAACGGCATTTTGTCACGCACAGAAGGTCAAAGAAACTGTTAGAAAAGCTTTAAAGTTAACCATCCTTATCATCGTTATCGCTGTTTTTTGCACATCAACGTCTTAAGTAACAGGTAATTGTTTGATAACAAAAACACATTAAGTCATAATTAGATGGTAACTGGATGATAAATGAGCTATTGTGTCGTCTGCTGATCCGCTAAAACTAAATAACGTGGATCAGAGAAATCGCTTTAGTCTGACATACACAAGAATGCATTAATGGGATAAGTTTTTTTCAGGACAATGAACTTTTGTACTATTATGGTTTACGTTCGATCAAAGGATTTTAGTCATTCCTGTGGCAAATAAATCATGTTAAGAAAATTTTAATTATCTATGAAAAGGTAAAACATAACGTGATGTCTTTTTGTTGTTTTTAGCGTATTTTGTTTTTGAAATTGCATACTTATTCTAATCTTTAATCGTTTTAAAAACTATTGTTCGCTCCAAAAAAATGAGAATGGCATCTTGGAAATACCTTAATTAAGATTGTAAAAGTAATCTGTTTAACATGTTTAAGACTGGAAATTAAACGCAATTATGTAATTAAACGGTGAAACATTGAGCGAATCAACTGTTGCTTAATCATAAACGGTCCATAAATTCAATTAAAATCACAGCGGATTCACATGATCATTGCTTGGATTATATTTACGTAGTATCTCTGAAATAAACTTAAAAGTAGGTATAAAAAATCTGACAGAAGACGTAGCATAAAAAACATGCGACAAATACAAGAAAAAAAGCAAAGCAGGCGACAGCACAAAAATAATAGTGTTGACAATAGGGCTACAGGATTTAAAAGGTGAGTGGCTAAAAGGCTTCTAGGAGTTTAAACCAGGTTCTAGGGTGCATCATACCACACTCTTACCATATTGTCATTCGAATAAAATCAGACATGGTAAATAAAGAAATCCCCGCCGGGCTATATCCTCTAACAAACTAGGCAGCATCAGTAGGCAAGTATAACACAAAGATGATCATGTATATATGAATATAAAAGCATAGAAAGGCACAACGCAGTACTCAAAGAATTTTCAGAAGCATTAGCAACAAGAGAATAAACAATTAAGGGTACGACCAGACTTGACGACAAACACCAACCGTTACAGCCCATTCAGGATCTAGGCAGACATCATAGCTTTCAATAGAACAAGATAACCTCATTTAAAGGGAAGAAAGCCGATGTATCGCCATGCGACAACGCAGTATGCCATGTATATGGCTAACTGCAGCAGTGTATATGGCTTACTGATGCAGCATGGCATACTGGGTCACAAGGTGTAACGCAGTGCTATGTGTACTTTTCCATATGGCAAGGTTAATTTTGAGATTATGGTATCAGAAACTCCTATTAAGTTATCAAAACAAAACAACTGGATCATGTTGATAAAAGTGTATATATATATAAATGAACGTGGTTCATTATTTCGTGTAATAAAACATAAAACAGCCAAATTCTGCCAAATTTCTTTTCTATGTGGAAATTTGAAAACTTATTCAAAATTGTGTTAAATTTCAGAACTTGCAATAGTAGAATGAATAAAAAGTATTTTCTTGATTTTTCGTAATTTTTGCTTGTCAAATTAGATACACACTATGCCATTTGGCGTTTATTTCTTCGAGTTCGCCTACTATTGTGCTAGCAGCTACAATCTATAATATCTTAAGAAGACAGAAAACAGGCATGTATTGCAATGAACGTATTCTGGGTCAGTTTGGTGAAGATTGGGAGAAATTAATTAATCTAGGTATTGAAATCAGAATTAAATATCCGTTCAAAGGAGCTTTCGAAATTACAGTTAAATAATGTAATTGTTGAATTCGGATAAACTTTTTCTTGATCAAAACGCAGAAACACTTGTTTTATAAGCCCATACACGAAGTTTGAGAGAGGGTATACTTGAGTCACCATGGTGGGCGGTCGGTCGGTCGGTCGGTCGGTCGGTCGGTCTGTATATCTGTTGCACCAATTTTGTGGAGAGAACTTAATATACATTTCTAAATATATTGACTTGAAACTTGATATACATGGTTATCACCATGTGTAGATGTATCAAAACACTGTATTTAGTATAAGCCATCTTGTGGATCGAACTACTACATCAGTTTTCGAGATATTGGTTTCAAACTTGGTATACAAAATCGGCATAAAGTGGAGGTGTGCGTGACACAAATTCAGTGCGGCTCAGTTTATGCCTTGCAGAGTTATTGTCCTTGGACTTACCTGAAGTCACTTTATTTTGCTTAAGCCATATTGCGGAGCAAACTACTCCAACAGTTTTAATGATATTGGTGCATGATCGACTGCATAATAATTATATGTTGATGTGCGTAACCCAATTTTGGTCTGGCTCGGTTAATGCCATGCAGTTATTGCCTGGGGAACTATTGAATTTAGCAGATAAACTTTTGTGGAGCAAAGTATTTCAGAAGGTTTCAAGATATTCATTTGTAACTTGGTATACACAATCAAAGTCCCGTGCAAATGAACAATGACCAAATGGCGCGTTTAATCATAAGGGAAGTAACTCTTCAATATCCTGTTAACAGCCGCTAATATTGAAATTGTCGCTATCACGTTGTTTCGACACAATTGAAACAAGTGGTAACGCCTGTTGGCGTTCAATTCATGTATATTGTTTGGTATATGTCAGCAAGTGACTGTCCAAGTTTGTAATACTTAAAAGAAAGTAGGTCACAGTGACCTAGTTTTCAGATTATTGCCATTGCTTCACGAGAGGAAGGTGCTGTTAAAGTTTGCTGAAGAAGATCGGACATGGTTATACTGAGAAATCACAAAATAAATGGCCCCCGCCTGCCTAAACATTAGCAAAAAGGTTAACGTAACGTATATTTTTTGTTGGTCATAGTGATCTATTTTTCTGGGTTTGGTCAGTGTTTCATGAGAGGAAGGTGCTGTTAAAGTTTGTTGAATATCTATGCTGAGATATACCAAAAATAGCATGTTGACGCCCGTCCACCGCACGCCCGATTTTTGCTAATCTATAAGCTGGTTTTTGAAAACCCGGCTGAAAATGATTGCTTAATTTATTCGTTTAACTGCATGATAATTGATATTTCCTTCACTTAGCTAGAGCTGTTATTGAAGGTGATTAATACCCCCGCTTAGGAACCTGTTTGAATATGTTTGTAGCCTTAAAATAGGATACTGATTCTGTATGTTCATATAAATTAACAGCTAAAACAACAACAACAAAAACAACAACAACAAAATAGTAATGCAATTTGTTTTGAAAGTGATTGATATTCCTGTATATGTGTCCAGTCATAACAGGTATCACTACCTTAATATGGATGCGTGGGAATACTCTGAAGTTAGTGCTGAGCAGAGCCCAATTACAAATAATTAAAACATAAATGGATTCTTAAGAAAAAATAGTGGAGTGTAACCTGATGAGATCTTAAAATTAATAGTTGTGTAACCTAATGGTATTTTCACGTAATAAGAAAAATAAAATATGCATCGATTATTTGATTATATGTTAAAATCGCGACAACAAATAAAATATGAGGAGTCTTACGTAAAAAATCGCGGATGGTCTTATAATTAGTGGAGTGCCACCGTATATATTTTCACATCATACCAATAAAGGAAAAGCAAATATGCAACCATTATCTGCTAAATAACTCGAAAGTGATTTCTATAATATAGCCCCCACCAAACCTTGTTTGGCTGGGGTATAAGATGCAACAATTATCTGTTAAACAATGCAATGGAACGCGACGGGACTCAACGTAGTGTGTAACTTTTTAACATTCGTAGTGTGTAACTTTATGAGGTTTTCACGTCATAAAAAATAAGAGAAAATATGAAACCATAATCGGAATCTGATGTAACAATGTAACAATTAGTGGCTTGTAATCTTATGAAGTATGTTTAATTAGTGGAATGTAACCTGATAGGGTTTTCATAATGTATTTTCACATCATATCGAACATGAAAAGCAATGTAAAAAAAATATTCAACCATGTAAATATTATCTGTTAAATAATAAAACGGGACGCGACGCGACGGGATTACTGTAATTGTATTACTGTAGCAAAACGACAACTAGAAAACATATGGCAGCAATAAGATGCCGCAAGTTTAAAACAAAATTATTGAAGATGGCTGTTCCAGCAGGCGTTTCGTTCATTGATTGACCGTTTCAAGGCGGTAGCCCTATTGACAACGTTTTTATGTGTTTGTGTCATGTTACCTACCCTTTTGATGTTTTGTTTATTTCCGTGAGTGTTTTTCGCTGACTGTGGTCAATAAGATGGTCGACTGTTATTGTTATGTTTTTAATAAAATATTGTGTCTATGGCAGTAGTTCCTTGATTTTACAACCACAAAACCCCAATTCAATTCAATTTCAAAAACATGTTTTTTTTTTGTTTTTTTTAGAAAATAATTTATATCATTCGACTGTAAATGGTCTAACTAAGAAAATGAGCTCTAGTTTTCAGAATTTTTGTCATTTATAGTGAAAAATGTCTGTAGGTCATTCTTTTCCAAAAGTACCTTTTTTCAGAAAGTTGTTATGGAAGGTATATCATTGGATTGTAAATAACTTAACTAAGAAAATGAGTCATAGATTATTGAAATCGGTTAAGGAATTTATAGTAGAGGTCTTTTATGAAAATAGGGGAATTAATTCGAACACAAGCGAATTTTGGCATATGTAATGAGTAGGCATTGTTAAATAACATACTAAAAATCTTCCACAGTCTGCTGATGCTAAATGCCTTTTTTGAGGTAAAAAGTGGGAAAATATTAAAAAAACTGCGAATTTCTGGAATCGGCCTTTAACTTCAGTTCTACATCTTTGATAAAGCTAAAAAATGCCATGAATGTATAAACATATATTGTGCAAATATTAGAACCATAATCCATCTAAAAATAATTCAAATTTGGCGACAATAATCCAAAATGGCTGCCAAAAATGTTTTTTTAATGATTTTATATGTGTTTATTACATAGACAAAGTAATATTACGCAAAAACAATTATATTTTGTATTATATACTAAACAACACCTTAAAATCTATAAATGATGTTTATTCTATAGTGAAACAATGATAACCATTAAAAACAAAACATGGGGCACCCGTGGTCGAGTTTTTAGAGTCCCTGACTTTCAACTAATTGACGCTTGACTGCAGTTAGTTGCATCTTCTTGGGGATCGATTTGAATTTGTAAGTGGGGAAGCTTTCCATCTAACTTGTGATGTGTCGATGGTTCTACTATTGTGCATTGCTTGTGCATTCAGTCAGTGTAAATCAGGTCTTCCACCACCAGTAATAGCTGGAAAACGCTATATGACCTTAGTTGTCGGTGCGACTGAAACCCCAATAAAACACCCAATAGGACTCAGAACAGCGATAAGGACTGAGGGTAGGCACCCATTATTATTATTATAAACATCGATAAGGACTGAGGTTAGGCACCCAGTAGGCCCACAAACAGCGATAAGGACTGAGGGTAGGCACCCAATATGACTATAAACGTCGATAAGGGCTGAGGGTAGGCACCCAGTATGACTACAAACGACGATAAGGACTGAGGGTAGGCACCCATTAGGCAAAAAAAAAAAATATCTGTGTTTCCGGTGGCCCGACCGACCCTATTTTTAAGGGGCCGACCCTAAAACTTTTTATGAAAAAAAAAAAAAAAAAAAAAATAAATAATAAAAAAAATAAAAATAAATGGTTTATTTGTTCTGAAGAATGATTTATCACAATATATCGAGGTAAACTTACATCACAGAGAAACTTTCAGCTGTATCATCAACTTGTATGGGGTTTATGTGATAAATACATGTAGAATCTCACAATATCTTGCTCCAAAAAAAAAAAAAATAAAAAAAAAAAAAAAAATGCCTACCTACCGACCCTATTTTTTCAGAGCATGCAATAGGAAACACACCTATTTTTTTTTTTGGCCTTATGACAAAACGTCGATAAGGACTGAGGGTAGGCACCCAGTATGACCACAAACGACGATAAGGACTGAGGGTAGGCACCCATTATGACTATAAACATCGATAAGGACTGAGGGTAGGCGCCCAGTATGTCTAAAAACGACGATAAGGACTGAGGGTAGGCACCCAGTAGGACTCCAAACGACGATAAAGACTGAGGGTGGGCACCCAGTAGGACACCAAACAGCGATAAGGACTGAGGGTAGGCACCCATTATGAAAATAAACATCGATGAGGACTGAGGGTAGGCACCCAGTATGACTAAACACGACGATAAGGACTGAGGGTAGGCACCCATTATGAAAATAAACATCGATGAGGACTGAGGGTAGGCACCCAGTATGACTAAACACGACGATAAGGACAGGGTAGGCACCCAGTATGACTAAAAACGACGATAAGGACAGAGTAGGCATCCAGTAGGACTCCAAACGTCGATAAGGACTGAGGGTAGGCACCCAGTATGACTCGAAACGACGATAAGGACTGGGGGTAGGCACCCAGTAGGACTCCAAACATCGATAATGACTGAGGGTAGGCACCAAGTATGACTACAAACGACGATAAGGACTGAGGGTAGGCACCCAGTAGGACTATAAACATCGATAAGGACTGAGGGTAGGCTGACTAAAAACGACGATAAGGACTGAGGGTAGGAACCCAGTAGGACTCCAAACGATGATAAGGACTGAGGGTAGGCACCCATTATGACTATAAGGACTAAGGGTAGGCACCCAGTATGACTAAAAACGATGATAAGGACAGGGTAGGCACCCATTATGACTATAAACATCGATAAGGACTGAGGGTAGGCACCCATTATGACTATAAACGTCGATAAGGACTGAGGGTAGGCACCCAGTATGACTACAAACGACGATAAGGACTGAGGGTGGGCACCCAGTAGGACTCCAAACAGCGATAAGGACTGAGGGTAGGCACCCATTATGAAAATAAACATCGATGAGGACTGAGGGTAGGCACCCAGTATGACTAAACACGACGATAAGGACAGGGTAGGCACCCAGTATGACTAAAAACGACGATAAGGACAGAGTAGGCATCCAGTAGGACTCCAAACGACGATAAGGACTGAGGGTAGGCACCCATTATGACTATAAACATCGATAAGGACTAAGGGTAGGCACCCAGTATGACTAAAAACGATGATAAGGACTGAGGGTAGGCACCCATTATGACTATAAACATCGTTAAGGACTAAAGGTAGGCACCCAATATGACTAAAAACGACGATAAGGACTGAGGGTAGGCACCCAGTAGGACCACAAACAGCGATAAGGACTGTCTATAAACATCGATAAAGACTGAGGGTAGGCACCCAGTACGACTACAAACGACGATAAGGACTGAGGGTAGGCACCCATTATGACTATAAACGTCGATAAGGACTGAGGGTAGGCACCCAGTATGACTACAAACGACGATAAGGACAGGGTAGGCACCTATTATGACTATAAACATCGATAAGGACTGAGGGTAGGCGCCCAGTATAACTAAAAACGACGATAAGGACTGAGGGTAGGCACCCAGTAGGACTCCAAACGACGATAAGGACTGAGGGTGGGCACCCAGTAGGACTCCAAACAGCGATAAGGACTGAGGGTAGGCACCCATTATGAAAATAAACATCGATGAGGACTGAGGGTAGGCACCCAGTATGACTAAACACGACGATAAGGACTGAGGGTAGGCACCCAGTATGACTAAAAACGACGATAACGACTGAGAGTAGGCATCCAGTAGGACTCCAAACGACGATAAGGACTGAGGGTAGGCACCCAGTACGGAACGACTATAAATGACGATAAGGAGTAGGCACCCAGTATGCCCAGTACGACATTTTATAATCTACAAACTGCTTTTATGAATCAGACTATATGTCGCAGCAAGACTACTTATTTAAAAAGATTTAATTAAGCTAGTTAATGAAGAAAAAAAAGAAAAATGAAGATACAACTTCAAAATCTTTGATTTTGGCTGCCATTTTGGATTATTGCCGCCATATTGGATTTTTTTCCGGAAGTGTAAATGACTGCAAAATATACCCAATATATATTGTGACATCTCTGAATGTTTTTAACTTCCTATGACAAATAAAAAAAAGTTATTGGAGGATTCCAGAATACGACGATTTTTCTTCATTTTCCAACTTTTAAGCCCCAAAAAAAGGCATTTAGCATCAGCAGATTTTGGAAGATTTTTAGTATGTTATACAAGGCACCCTATATATGGCGTATGCCAAAAATCGCTTGTGTTCGAATTTATTCCTTTATTTTACAATATTTTCATAAAAGACCTCTACTATTAGAAGTTATGGGGAATCAAAAACAGCTATTTTATCATACTTAGTCAACTTTTAGTTTTGTCTGCATACTGCAGAACACTTTACTTATAAAGCATCAAATAAAAAGAAAATGTGTTGTTTTGTCGTAAATAACAGATTTTATTTCTTCTCGAAGTGATCAAATTTCATCATTTTTCACACTTCTCGATGAAATAAAATCTGTTATTCAGACCAAAACAACAAATATCCTCTGCGGAATACGTATTCGTTTCCATTGTTCGATAATTAGATCTAAACGTCAATTTCTCGCAGTTTGTAATGATTATTGAAGGTCAACAAGCGGCATAAATATCATAACTATAATTCCGGTAATATTAAGTCATTATTATTAATTGCAATTACTTTATTAATGTTTCTAAATGGCAGCAAAGGGATAAATGGCATTTCTTAAAAGGGCAATATGAATAAGGGCGGAGGCAAGATTCCGATTAGCCGATAATGTTGATATATATATTATAGCCGTTATACTGTTTTAGCTCTACTGGCAACATATTACTAATCGCTTGAACATGTTAACAAAATGCTATATTCCACAAGAAACAACGGAGTTATGACCCTTGACTTATTTATATCCAATGCCATTACGTGGCCGAGTATTAACTTTCATACCCCATCCAACCCGTTTTTCAAGAAGCGAAAACTGGGTTGGCTGGGGCATGAAATAAAAAGAAAATGCATATTATAAAATTAAAACATTTAATATGTCATTTAAACAGGATATCGCATTATTTCAGTTAAACATGTTTTAAACGAATATTTTTGTCGGAATAACCGTTATAACATCCAGCTAATATAAGCTTTCCCATGGCTTAATGGAATTAAGGCGAGCCTACGTAATCCTATATTTATTTTAGGTTATAAAAGTGTAAATGAGTCTCCATTGCCCTTCCATAGTAAAGTTAGATTGTTGACAACCTGTTAAAAACTCAAACCTCGTTAGAATTCTGGGAAACTTACTTTATCATGCAAATACACATGTCTGCTATTAAACATCAACAAGGAAATAGGGGGTTTAATACCTTCTAAGAAACATTTCTTCAGTTGTATACTAACACCGGGTCAAAGGTCAACACTATTTTTTACCCCTTGCAATTTCATACCCTGTCTACTTTTACTTCCCAAATTTATATCAAAAACTGTCAAAAACATGATGAACTGCATTTTCAAATATCAACAACATGTCCAGAATACAGTTACTGCCAAAAAATAACAGGAAACTGCACTAAAAAAAGTTTTTAAAGAAAAACAGATTAGCACTCTTTAATACAGAACTACTTTCGATGCACCAGGCGAGCACATCCTGTTGATTTAGTGTAATTAGACCTTTAGTCATGTAAACACTCAAACGCCATTATCATTACGTGGTCCGAGTATTAACTTTCATACCCCATCCAATCCGTTCTCCAAAAAGCGAAAACGGGTTTGCTGGGTATGAAATAAAACCTTAATTTCGGCTTAACAAGTAAAATTAAAACATTTCATAGGTAATTTTGAATAGGTTATAACATTTTTTTCAGTAAAAAATATTTTTAAACGTTTTTTATTGTCGAAATATCAGCTATACAATCCTGCTAATATAATCTTTTCCTTCGCTTAATGGATTTTATGTGAGACCACGTAATTATATTTCATCCAATCTTTATTAAATTTGACCGAGCCCTTCATAGTAATAACAACTCAGAAAAGTTATAATACCGCTACTCCCGATTAGAATAAACACAGTTATAGCCCTTGATATTTTTTATAGATCTTTTTCATTGTTCTCACTTGCTCAGTGGCCTTCATCTTTCATACTTTCTCAACTAAACGTGGTCAACATTTTTATATTAATAAAACCTTGTACACGTTTGAAATCCACTTATATTGAATTAGACAAAACAGTTTCAATTAGATCTCGGATAGGTTGGGCACAGGCTAACGGAGTTATTGCCCTTGACTATATCAAAATAATAGAATTTTAATATGTAGATTGAGTTTGACAATATAATGAAATGAAATGTATGCATTGCAGAGTTTATGTCATTGAGTAAGGGAATGTCAGGCTGTTCTCCAACAATACAAACTTTGTAGATGTTTCAATAGGATTTCAGATGATGTCGTCAATGAGCAAATGGATGCATACATTACCGACCTTTTGCCCTAGGCTTTATTATGTCAAAATAAGGGAGTTCCAGCGCTTCAGTGAATGGCGTCTGTTTTTCAACACATTTTATAAGTAGGTTTGATTCAATAA
>JAWPHD010008118.1:0-119155 GCA_037043455.1 Cyrtodaria siliqua
AGTTTTTTGAACTATGCCTCTGTGGAGAAGGTCACAGTGAATTATCATGGCCATGAGACTAGTTTTTGAACAATTTGATAAAACCAGTAGGCACTTTGCCTTCGAAGTTTGGTTGATCTGATGTCTATTATGGGTTTGCTGTTTGTTGTTATAAAGTAAAAAAACAGTCAAAGGTCACAGTAAACTTTAACATGGATGTAGTTTCTGCAGATTGTCTCCAGTTGAGGATGAATGATTCTTGGGTTTAATGGGTCGAGTATTGGTCTTTAATTGTTGCAGATTAGACCAAATAAAAACATGTGATATTCCGGTTTCCCCATTCAGACCTATATTTTTCTATCAACCCTAAATACCATATATACTCAGTTGCAAAAGAAGTGGGCACTGAGTTTTGTTTAGATTTAATTGTATAAAGTTTTTTTAAAATTAAATTGACAAATTCCAAAATGAATATGCCATGTTTAGTACCAACGTTTTTATCATTCCATTGCCAATATTATGTTGTCATTTTTTTTCAATAGTTCGAATAATTAAGGGACTGTCGCTCGATAAAGAGGATATAGGGTGTAAAGTAAAATGTTCAAAGTGTCCAGTTTCTTTTGCAACTGAGTATATATATATATAGAGTATTTTACCATTGAAGGTCTGCAAGTGTCAGTTGTAATGTACCACCCATATAATAACCAGAAACATATGCATCATGAAGGTGAGGTATTGAGTAGACAAATTTAAATACCTTTTTTTAAGCATTTAATAAGAATTTCGCTTAGTGTATAAGACTCTCCAGACAGACAGATCCATACTTTAATATTAATAAAATACATCCTAGTAAGTCAACTGTTTAACATACTGGGAATGATTATTTCATGAAATATGTGATAATATCATAATATCACTTCCTTTTGTTACATTCACAGAGAAATGATATCTGTGCAACAGGAGTGTCCAGATGACAGTTTATTAGCACAGCACTCTCATGTAATCGCTCCTGCGTCAGTATGACTAGTAGGGTAACCGGTTAAAGTAGCTTCATGCTGTTGCTGATACGCTACGTAATAAATAGAGTATGGTCTGATCGTATTGGTTGTTTTAGCATGTCCATTTCATCTGTCTGCCATACTCTTAACTTCAGATAACTGGTAGTTAGAGTAAACCAGTCATTCTGACAGGTGTTATTTTCAGTTAAATGATTTACAGCTGTGCAAATACAAAGGAAATGTCAGCCACCGTGCTACAATACTGAATTATTGCTCAAATAACTGCTTGTTGTAGAAATGTATTCAAGATTTGCCAGTTTGTATCAAAAGCTATAATTTACAGTAGATTCTTATTCGTCATTATATATCTCATTTGTTTGACTCAAAACTAACATCAGCATAATTTAACAAAGTTCAGTCAAATATAACAGACAGTCATCAATATACTGGCAGTAAATATTTGATTAAAACCTGACATCCGCTTAGTTTATTGCGATTAATTGCTTGCTGTTTTATAAGGACTAGCGACACATGACTATTTTAGTATTAAACAGAAACTCTTTAATAGTTCGAGAAAGTTTTGATGAATCTTAGCATATTTGATAAAGACTTAAATCAAAGATACTTAATAAAAATGCTTGGTTTGTTTTGATTCATGAACATTTAAAAAGTAGCCTGTAAAATGTGTGTCTTTTACGTATGCCGTGGCCACTTCTAGTCCCTGTTTCTGACCAGAGACATAATAACACAGAGATTATCTTCTTACTGTGGTGGATAGGAAATACATGTACTTGAAATTTTCATTTATAATGTATAAAAATTGCCATTTTTTTAAACAAAAATCTGGAAATTAATGGTGTCATAATATAGAACATTATATTTTGAATGCATTTGTATTTTCAAAATATTTCTATGTTTCCTAACAATGTCAAAACAGATTATTTAAAAAGTCTGACTATGGCAACTATATTCCACTACCTTTTGCTGTTGTTTATAACTGTGCGAGAAAGTAAGCCTTACTGGCCACACTGTACACAGGTACCGGTTTAAAAAAAAAAAAAAAGAAAAAAAAAAAGTTATATTCTATTAAATACTGAAGGTCAGCATCGAGGAAATCCCAAAATATAGGCATGCATCTCAAAACAACAGCTGCAGTGTTAGTTTTTGAAGTCCCACAGAGCTGTCATATGCTGCAATCAACTCGGGAATAAAGTATCTTTCCAATAACATACACTTTCGTATGTCCACACCACATAAGAAAAGCTCTGGTGCTCGAAAAACACAGAAAACGTACCTGTTTTTAAAAATCGACTCTAAGCCAGTCCGTATTATTCGCCTATACAGACCCCCGTAGACCCCTGTTTAGCCTTTGTAGAAGCTCCCGCAGACATAACAACTCATCGACACTATTCCTTACGCACAATATGTCTTTATCCGTGCAATAAATAATGTCCAAGTACCTTTCCGACGATCACAAGTATTTAACAAGTATTTCTGCGGCTTTGCTATCAACTTCCGGCATTCTCAATGCAAATGGCGTCGTGGGATACTGAGATTTTTGAAAACGTGTACTTTTGATCGTCGGAAAGGTACTTGGACATTATTTATTGCATGGATAAAGACATATTGTGCGTAAGGAATAGTGTCGATGAGTTGTTATGTCCGCGGGAGCTTCTACAAAGGCTAAACGGCGGTCTACGGGGGTCTGTATAGGCGAATAATACGGACTGGCTTAGAGTCGATTTTTAAAAACAGGTACGTTTTCTGTGTTTTTCGAGCACCAGAGCTTTTCTTATGTGGTGTGGACATATGAAAATGTATGTTATTGGAAAGATAATTTATTCCTGAGTTGATTGCAGCATATGACAGCTCTGTGGGACTTCAAAAACTAACACTGCAGCTGTTGTTTAGAGATGCATGCCTATATTTTGGGATTTCCTCGATGCTGACCTTCAGTATTTAATAGAATATAACTTTTTTTTTTTTTTTTTTTTTTTTTTAAACCGGTACCTGTGACACTGTACTTCATAGACCACTGTTTTGAATAATAGGGCATCAAGGAATTTTTATCTACTAGTTTGGACCTCTGTCTCAATATCATTGATTCAGTAATTTTGTTAACATTTATTCATGTCCAATCATCCTCATAAATATGACACCAGCAGTTTCCTTGTTCTGTAAATCCAGGAAGCAAAGGTCATACAGAATCATATTGACAAGCACCAGCCATACATACTTTATAATAAACCTTTAGGCTCAGTTTGGTAGGACAATCTGCTGTGTTATATGCAGAAATGAAATACTATTTATTAGGCCAAATAAAATTATATGTGTCGTTCCTATTACATGCTCAAAAAAAATGGGTAGGTAGGGAAAATATATTTTTTTCTAAAAATATTTTCTTTTTCTTTTATTTTTTACACTATACTTTTATTAAAACCCAATAAATAAATAAACTTAACTATATATTTGTTGATATCATCAGATACAAAACCGATTGAAAAAATAATTAAAAACAAAAAGAAAAGAAAACATAAAATGCGAAATGTAAATGCGGGGTCATAAAATGTTTAGGGTCGGCCCCTGAAAACAGGGTCAGTCGGGAAACAGGAACCACACCCATTATTTTATTCGACCTTATCTATCTATCTATACATGTATTTCTTGCATACCGGACAAGGATATCCGTCATTTTACCGGGGCTAGATATTTCCATCTCACCCTAGGGCCGAGATAAAATTCACGCGCGCAAACATCCGGTATGCAGGAACACATGCAAAACGTAAGTAGCTGACGGCCTAGGGTTGGAATTCCCTGTCTTCATTGGATACCCATGAAAGATAATCCTGGATCAACCCATTTCTGGTATAATTGTACAGCTGTGCATCAGCTTGTTAACAGTTTAAAAATAAAAGCATGAATAAAAACATGGTTCAAAAGTGGTGAGCTGTAACATTTGTTAAAATTAGTACTAAGAATTTGCCAAATAAAAACCGTAGGTTGTGAGCATGACACACTAGCAGTGGTAAAAATGTCCTGAAAAAGTGTTGAATGTTTTTTTAATTCTGTTTTCAGCTACTTCAAGTCTGTAAATGTCAACTGTACAGATAAGAATGGTTACACAGCCCTGCATCATGCTGCAGTCAATGGACACAGGTCTGTAAATCTCTCCATTCATACTTACATATGTCTGTCCGTCTGTCTTAGCAAATGGTTGTACAGCTCTGCATCATACTGCTTTCAGCTGGAAACAGGAGTGTACCCAGTGTTTTTTTGGCTGTTTTTATAGCCATTATTGGGCTATATTTCCAATGCCAAAACATACATATATTTCCCAATTTTGAAAATAAAAATTCCCAATTGAAAGAAAAAAATCAAATCAAATAAAAAAAAAAGAAAGAGAAGAAGCGTTAGTGTGACAAGTATTGAGAATGAAACTCTTTTAAATGCTTCTGTTGACCTTAGTGTACTGAAAACAGTATTTAAGATACAATTAATTATTAATTGAATGTTTTACTGTATTTTTTCCCAATTTTATGAAAAATGCCGCTAAAATTCCCTATTGTTACGGTATGAGCTATGTTCCCAAAGTATAAAAAAAACACACTGGGTAGTACCTATGTCCGTCTGCATGTACATAATTCGCTGAACTTGAGTGTCAGTTTACTTGTTTGTGAGTCGGTGATTATGGACGGAGGGACACCTTGTGCACCTTGATGACACATTCTACATAATTTTGGCCGTTGGGAGATGTTTTGCATTTCCACTCTTGTATGACTACCTTTTTAGCTCTACTGGCCAAAGGCAAGCAGAGCTAATGGGTTGGCGAGTTATCCGTCATCCGTTTACTTTTGCCTTGTTTTACAACACGATAGGGCCTTCAATTTTCATCCGATCCTTTTCAAACTTTACCAGATTGTTGATATTAATGAAAGCTCGGACAAGTTCGAAAATCAACCAGTTTGGACCAGTAACACCGGAGTTATTGCCCTTGATTTAGTTAAAATTGTTGTATTTTGCCTCGTTAACACGATAGGGCCTTCATTTTTCATCCGATCTTTGCCAAACTATACCAGATTGTTGATATCAATGAAAGCTCGAATGAGTTTAAAAACCAGCCAGATCGGACCATTTACACAGGAGTTATGGGATGATGAGTACCAAGCCTAGTTGTGCATGTCATCGCCGCATTCCGGTGGTGTGATTTTTGGCAGAGTTATGGCCTTTTTAAGGTTTAAAACACAAACTTTGTCCGGACTAGTTCTCCTGATCCCCTGGCTGGATTTCAACGAATCTTGGCAAGATGGTGAATATCAAGCATAGTTGCACATATCATTGCCGTGTTCCAGTTGAATGAATTTTGACAGAGTTATGGCCCTTTAAAGGTTTTAATACATTACCTTGTACAGGCTAGTTCTTTTGAACCTCTGGCCGGATTTCAGCATAACTTGGCAGGGATAATCATTACCAAGCCTAGTTGCGCATATCATTGCCATGTTCCAGTTGAATGATTTTTGGAAGAGTTATGACTCCTTATACACAAACGACTCCTAATACACAAACTTTATCTTTAGCAAGTAGAGCATCCACAGGCCCTCTTGGGCCTGTTGTTTTAGCTTATGGGTCCGTTTGTTTATTTATTTCTCTGTAGGATGATAGGGTCCTCAATTTTCATTTGATTTTCACCAAGCTTAGGGTGTGTATCAGTGAGCAGTTCCTTTCGAAAATTGGACCTGGCCGAAAATTAAAACTAAATCACTAGATCAAATCAGGGAAAAAGCTTGCAAGTTTTGTTTACACTTGATTTTCACCAAATTTGTCAAAAGATGTTTATCAGTGAGATGAAATCATTAGAAAACCTCATGGACGCCATACGGCCCTTAACCAGTAGTGCGATACAGGCCCTCTTGGACCTCTTGTTTATTGGTTATAATGAAGCAGAATTACATCTGCCACACAAAGATACATTGACAAGATGCACAAAATGACACACAAGTAAATTATGCAATGTTCTGTATAGTGTACATGTAAAAACTATGTGCCAACCATGTTCACCATGGCAACTTGTCATCACAGAGAGTTGCGTTGCAGCAACTGTAAACATATAATGGTAACTATATGAAATTATAGATGAAGACTTCAAACTCAATATCTTTTCTTAAAATAAAAGAAACAAACAAAATATATGCCTTAAGAATAGCTAACATTCAGTTGTCCAGGAAGTTGGTTTAATGTCCAACTTTTCAAGAGAGATAAGTAACTTAACATGGCAAGATAAATAGAGGATCTGACATGGGTGCCTGTTTTATATTGAATTAGTTAAATATACAATTTTTAGCTCTACTGATCAGAGATCAGCAGAGCTTATGCCGTGGTGCGGCGTCTGTCGTCCGTCCGTCTGTCTGTCTGTCCGTAAACTTTTTTTTGTAGCGACTACTCCTCTGAAACTACTGAATGGATTTTCATGAAACTTTACGAAAATGTTGCCCATGAAGTCTAGTTGATCCTAGCAAAAATTCATGTTGATGTGAAATCCAAGATGGCCACCAAATCTAAAAATAGATTTTTAAAAAACAAGGTTGTAGCGACTACTTCTTGAAAACTCTAAGTGATATTGATGTGGAACTTTTTCTAAAATGATTAGCATGACATGCTCTTGATCCTTGTCGAAAATCGTTTTGATTCGATGTTAAACATGGCTGCGCGGCCATCTTTGTTTACATAGAGTTATTTAGTAAAAACTTGTAGAGACTACTCCTCTGAAACTACTCAACGGATTTCCATAAACTGTACAGGAATGTTGCTCTTGGTGTCTAAATGATTCTAGCAACATTTCAGGTTGGTCGAAAATTCAGGATGGCCTCCACAGCTAAAAATAGATTTTCAAAAAACAAGTTTGTAGCGAGTACTTCTTGAAAACTATAAGTGATATTGATATTGGACTTTTTCTAAAATGATCAGTATGGAATGATGTTGATCCTTGTTGAAAATTATTTTGATGCAACGTTAAACATGGCCGCCAGCGGCCATCTTTGTTTACATAGAGTTATATAATGAAAACTTGTTGCGACTACTCCTCTGAAACTACTTGACGGATTTTCATGAAACTTCACAGGAATGCTGATCTAGCAATCAAAAACCTATCAGTAGAGCTTCAAGTTCACTGACCTCTTGTTTGTGTTTATATTCTTTATATGTTGCGGGGCTGTGCCCAATGTCTTGGGTTGCCATTGGGTATCTTTGTGTTTTTTGCCATACATGTCTTCGTTTGGATTTGCTTTTGCATAAATGTGTATCACATCCCGGGGAGGAGGGTGGGTTTGTGTGGGGTGGGTGGAGGGGGGAGGTTTTGATTTGCTTTTGTATAAATGCATATCACATCCAGGGGAGGGTGGGTGGGGTGTGTGCATTCATCAGAATTTCTGACATTTCTTGTTTTACCATTCCTGAATCATAAAATGTCCCAATTAGGAAATAAATGTTGTTTATTGATCCTATTGATCCATGGCATTAAAAGTAATCTTTTTGTCTGGCGGATGGAAGTCAATCGTAAAATTGTTTGAAATTAGCTGGAATAATTTGACACCATTTTGTCAGTAAGTGGTGTAATTACATTCGGATTGTTTGTTAAGTAAAATCTCTGCACCATCTATTTCATGGGGGAGAATTGTGGACATCCGTGGATCAATAGTGGATCACAGACTCTGCTTGATTTGTCCATATCAGGCAATCCTTTACAGAGGAGAGTGTCACAGGGGATTAGTCCCTGGCAACTTATTATGCTTAACACTGAGCTAGATTTGGTTCTCATTTATGGATTCCAACTAGTTCATTTGTTTTCAGTGTTGTTCTGGTACTTTTGATATAAATCTCTCACTGTCGGTGAATGGTCGGTGAAATAAATCAAAATGTTCATTTTCGGAGCTTCTGAAACAGAAGGGCACCTATAGGGATTACAACAGTAATGCAGTTCTTTTAAGCACGAACTATAAATTCACTGTCAGTTAGTATATTGCGAAGTTGTCTACTTTTAATATAAAGTGTTTTGGGTAATTCAAATTAGTTTAAATTAATAAAAATTACTTCCACCCAAACATGGTGGATGAATGGTCACCTTTATCAGTTTTATAATGCAGTTTTATCTCTTTAACTTTGATCACCTATATGGCAATGGTATAACTTTGATTACCTATATACATGACAATTGTATAACTTCGATCTTCTTTATACTATAATTGAATAACTTTGATCGTCTATGTATGACAATTGTATAACTTTGATCACCCATACATGACAATTGTATAACTTTGATCACCCATACATGACAATTGTATAACTTTGATCACCCATACATGACAATTGTATAACTTTGATCGCCTATGTATGACAATTGTATAACTTTGATCACCCATACATGACAATTGTATAACTTTGATCACCCATACATGACAATTGTATAACTTTGATGTTCTTTATACAATATTATTGTATCACTTTGATCACCCATTCATGACAATTGTATAACTTTGATCACCCATACATGACAATTGTATAACTTTGATGTTCTTTATACAATATTATTGTATAACTTTGGTCACCTATATATGACAATTGTATAACTTTGATCACCCATACATGACAATTGTATAACTTTGATGTTCTTTATACAATATTATTGTATAACTTTGGTCACCTACATGTATATATGACAATTGTATAACTTTGATCACCCATACATGACAATTGTATAACTTTGATGTTCTTTATACAATATTATTGTATAACTTTGGTCACCTATATATGACAATTGTATAACTTTGATCACCCATACATGACAATTGTATAACTTTGATGTTCTTTATACAATATTATTGTATAACTTTGGTCACCTATATATGACAATTGTATAACTTTGATCACCCATACATGACAATTGCATAACTTTGATCTTCTTTATACAATATTATTGTATAACTTTGGTCACCTATATATGACAATTGTATAACTTTGATCACCCATACATGACAATTGTATAACTTTGATCTTCTTTATACAATATTATTGTATAACTTTGATCACCTATGTATGACAATTGTAAAACTTTGATCACCTATGTATGACAATTGTATTATTACTTTGATGGCCTAGCTGTATATACTTCAGTTTTATAACTTCGGTCAACTATATACTGCAATTGTGAATCTTCACTCCCCTTTATACTGTAAACCTTGAAACGTTTGCATGCTAATGGCCTTTGCGTTTGTAGCTGAATGAGACTCAGTGAACACACCTGTTAGTTATTGATACACCAACTCCTTAAACCCCTGTCACACTAGGGCCGCGTTCTCACGGCGATCCCACGGCGTCCAAGAAAAATGCAGAACGCCGAGGTGCGCGCAGTACGATCGCAAGCATCGCCGCAGCAACGCAGTGGCATCGCCAGTAGACGCATTGGGATCGCATAGAACGCCAAGCGACGGCGCGCACTTTGAGCATGCACAAAACAAACGCCGTCGCTCGGCGTTCTGATAAGAGCGCAGTGGGGTCGCCGTAAGGTCGCCATAGCAGCGCAGTAAGGTCTCCTGCAACGCCACAGGAGCTCCGCGGGCGCGCACAGAGGTCGCAGTGCGAACGCTGTGGTTGTCGGTGGCGCTTGCACAGAGATTGTACGGCGTTCTCTGAGATGTCACTGCGTCTCTACCGCGCTTATACGGCGCGTCTATGGCGCTTATACGGAGTGTTATTTATTTTACTGCGCTCTTACAACGACTGTACGGAGCTGTCACGGCGATCATTGCGCTCCCAAGGCGCTTCTACCGCGTCCATCGGCGTTTGCATGACAAAAACGAACAAAATAGTATAAATGAATTATAGGTAGTGCAAACGAACGTCTTCAACACGCCGTCAGCGCCGTGTGAGCGCCGTGAAAGCGCAGTGCACGCAGTGGAAACGCCGTGAGAGCGCAGACAATCGCCAACAAGAACTCCGTAGGAACGCGATAGAACGCCATTGGAGCTCCGTAGCAACGGCTTGGTCGCTGTGAGGACGCCGTGACATCTCCATCTTCACGAAAAATATCAGATTTTTCTTGCGATCTCACGGCGTTCTGGAAAATTAAACAACGCTGTGCCAACGCAGTGGAAACGCGCTATAGTGTGACAGGGGCATTAGGTGAATATTGGACAATAAATCAAATATATAGTTCCATATTGCAAATTTCTTCCTTTGCAAAAGGTCATTACATTGAGATTATTAAAACTCATTTTTGTCTCGCCTTTTCGAAGAAAAAAATATACATAGGTGTTGCTTTTTTGGTGGTGGCGGCGGCGTCAACATTCAGGTTTTGCGTTTATGTCATTTTCTCACAAACTGTATGCACTAGACCTTTTAAACTTTGCTTATAGTTGTATCATGGGTGGTACATCGCAACGTGACAAAGCAAATGTAGAAGTGACCTTGACCCTCCAAGCAAAGGGCAGATAACTTTCTAATTTTTAGGTTCAACTTTTGCGTTCAGGTCATTTTTTCACAAACTGTATGCACTAGACCTTTCAAACTTTGCTTATAGTTGTTTCTTGGGTGGTACATGGCAACGTGACAAAGTAACCTTGACCCTCCAAGCAAAGGGCATAATTTTTAAGTTCAACTTTTGCGTTTAGGTCACTTTTTCACAAACTGTATGCACTAGACCTTTAAAACTTTGCTTATAGTTGTATCTTAAGTGGTACATCGCAACGTGACAAAGCAAATGTGAAAGTGACCTCCAAGCAAAGGGCAGATAACTTAATAATTTTTAGGTTCAACTTTTGCGTTTAGGTCACTTTTTCCGTCTAATCGCCTATTGGTTAATTGCATATTTCGGTTAATTGCATAAAGTTTTGAAACACAAAACCATTCGTATTCTTTTGCATGTAAAAAACCCTGTATAATCGCATAGGTTTTTGTCACATTCCGGATAATTGCATAACGAATATCTGGCTAATTGCATACTGAAAGTCAAATTTACCTTTATTTTGCAACTGTTAATTGATTGACGCGGTCACAGAGATAAGCCCGAGGCAAATTGATTGACAAAAGGTGCTAATTGGCTTGCCGAGAGTGTTTGCCATTTTGTGCGGTTTCCGTAAAGCTTCCACGCCATGAAGATCGCTCACCAATAAGCATGCACGATTTAATAATAAGTTTGTACGCAATGTAAAGCAATGTGTTGTTATTTATTTACTGCTCTCAGTTTGCTAGTGTCGGTAGAGATGCATATGACATTGAGTAGCTCATAGAGGTTACTTAATAAATGAAAAATAAAATAAGCTTTTGTATTATTATCATGGCTGTGTAATTCACACTACAAACAATAGCAAAGCGACGCAGGTTGAAAGAAAACAAATACGCATAAATATTGCGTAAAATCGTATCAAATAACGGTAAATACAAAATGGATATGCACAATAATAATCCTATCAAACATCTTAGATAGAATTAACTCGCTTTTATGGAGTTTCTATGTAAGTATTAACAGAACAGTAAAACGAAAGTAGAAACGTGCACCGCTACAAGTACAAAACGTTCAGTTTCGGTTATTCGAATACTCCGGTTAATCGCATATATTTTCTTGACAAATCGGCTATGCTAATAACCGAAATCGACTGTAGTTCTATCTTGAGTGGTACATCGCAACGTGACAAAGCAAATGTTGAAATGACCTTGACCCTCCAAGCAAGGGCAGATAAACTTATAATTTTTACCTTCAACTTTGGCGTTTAGGTCACTTTTTCACAAACTGTATGCACTAGACCTTTCAAACTTTGCTTATAGTTGTATCTTGAGTGGTACATTATCAACGTGACAAAGCAAATGTGGATGTGACCTTCACCATCCAGCAAAGGGCAGATAACTTTGTTACATTTACATCACTTTCTCATGAACTTGATTTATGCACTAGATGTTTTAACCTAATTTATAGCTTAATCTTTGGAAGAAAACATATTCTGTTTTGAGGTAGTTGTGTCTTCGGTAGTGCATCTTTTTGGACGCAATGGATTTCATCTATGACCTTGACCTACTTTTGGAGCTGATGATTTTTAGCTCTAATGGCCTTCATGTTTCATCCGATCTTTACCAAACTTTACCAGATTGTTAATATCAATGAAAGCTCGCACAAGTTCGAAAACCAGCCAGATCGGACCAATAACAGCGGAGCTATGGCCCATGATTTAGTTAAAAATGCTATATTTTGCCTCGTTAATACGATAGGGCTTTCACTTTACCAAACTTTACCAGATGTTTGCAGTGTCGAACACCCATTTAATATTCTATTGTATGACACACGTGTAATACAACCTGGAACGATTTTGATTGGTTGAGTTAAGCCTGTAACACTACACAAGTTTATTAACTGAAACTATTTTATTTATTACAAAAATACCCAGATCTTTTTATTTGTGACAGCTTATAAAAATAATGCACGTTATACAAAACATTGATGTTGGTTTGTTAAAAAGTTGGCGTAAACTGCTATTTTGTAAAGAGGTAAAACACAAACTCTTTTATACGCAACGTCATGTGTGAGACGCGACGTTACGACGTCACATATTTTATGACGTTTTGGAGCTAAAGTGTGTCTGACGTCGTGGCGGTTCTATGTCCATCTGAATTAATTTTTACTAATTTGATTGCAATGTTATGTGATAAAAAGGATCTTAATCTCGTTCCCATTCCATATAAGATTTATGAAACTCGTTATGAATTATTTTTAATTATGACTCGCCAAATGGGTCGTTAAAATTAAATAATTCATAACTCGTTTCATAAATCTTATATGAAATGGGAACTTATTTAAGATCCTCTATATTTTTTTTTTTATAATTATTTTTTTAATAGATATATATATATATATTTTTTTTTATAGATATATGTTTTTTTTGTTTTAATTTATATATATATATATTTTTTTTTTTAATTTTTTTATTTTTTTTATTTTTTTTCTTAATTTCATTATTTTGTTGTTTTAATATTTTTTTTGGGTGTAGGAAGCATTGCTGTGCCTATTGCATTTTTTTCAGATTTTTTTTTTAAATTTCTTGTCGGCGCTACTTCTCCTAAACGCCTAGTTGGATTTTGACAAAACTTGGCAAGAAGCATCGTTAAGAAGCATCTAGTTGTGCATATCGTGCTTTTGTTCCAGCTTGCTGATTTATGACGGAGTTATGGCACTTTGACATTTTAACTTTAAATTTCTTTCGGCTCTACTCCTCCTAAACGGCTTGTTGGATTTCTACCAAATTTGGCAGGAAGCCTCAGTATGATGTCTAGTTGTGCAAAGCATGGTATATCAATGAAATTTTGGACAAGTTCGAAAACCAGCTAGATCTAGTTACCGTATTTTACCTTGTATAGTACGCACTTTTTTGACAACTTTTACGGTTCTCGAAAGGGGGGTGCGTACAATATAAGGAAACAATAAAAATAACTTTTTTTTCTCTTGCAGAAAATCGAAATCTCGGAAGAAAAACCTTGACGACGAACAGACGTCGAGACAGAAAATTGTGAATACCGATAATACACATTTTTTTCGTAAATTACTCGCTTCATATAACTAATATATTGACTTAATTCGAATTAAAAATGAATAAAGTGTATTAAGATGCTTGTTTTTGTGTAAATGTTTGTAAATGTGTGCATGTTTGTTGTAAAACTTCAATAAATTGCGTGAAAAATCGTCCTTCCATTTTGTTGTTTATATCGCGTGACGTAATATCACGTGACTTCCAGCTGTTTAGACATTAGACTGGTACATGGAATATTGTTACAGTTCTATTCTATTCTTATATTTATAGGATTTTATTTAATATTTTATAAAAAATTAATGAAGTTTTTGCTTTATTTTGAAATACATATATTTTAGACGGCGTAGAAAGGCAGAATCACCCTACTTTGAAATGGCAATTATTCAATAATGCTTGTGAAAACATGCTTACCGGTACACATTTGATGATTGATAATTGGGTCAAACAATATCGCACCTCGGCTGCAGTTTTGACACATTATAAACATGGGTAGAATGTGTTATTCTATTTTTATAATCCTTTGAAGTTGCCGCGAGTATCGACTATTTCTGAGGATGCACTTTGACACGCCGTGTGACCTTTACCAGATTTAGCCATGTGGTACAGGTAACTGATCACGCGTTACCCATCTGATTCACTTATGATAAACTCTGGTTCCCGTGAATACACAATGTTAGTATAATCGGCGTAATGGATTACGGTAACCAGGGCTTTTTATGTCATATAAAGCCCTGCGGTAACCAACGACTTTGTTGCGTTTTAGTAGATGTAATTATCGGATTACGGACAATTATCTGCGGCATTATAATTGGCTTTTTGATGAGATGAAACAAGATAGGTACTCCCCTGAAGATTGGCAATTAATGATTGAAGTAATTATATTTTCTTTTGTACGCTAATTATCTCGATCGTGATTTTTTTATTTTTTTTTTTATTTTCGTTGAATGGTTCATCTAGGAAAACTACTGTCAACACAAATAAACACCCCTCCCACTAGTTTATTTTACCACTATTACTACAATACATCACAGTCTGAATATGCGTTAAATACAAATGAAAATGAAAAGCTTCTTCTGTTCATGTTTCTTAACAAATGACTTCACCTTTATCTGAAATAGAAAGCATAATATTTTGATGCGTACTATACACGGAAACAACTTTTTTACCCCAGTTTTGACCTCCGAGAGGGGGGTGCGTACTATACACGGGTGCGTACTATACAAGGTAAAATACGGTAGTAACGACAGGTTATGGCCCTTGATTTGTTGAAAATTTTTTTGGGAATTTTATGTCTACAACCCTTGATATAAGAGCCGTTTTAGACAGTAGAGCATCCACAGGCCCTCTTGGGCCTTTTGCTTTTAATAGAATGGCATTTTGTTTTTAAACAAATGCACTTAAATGTCATCTCAGCAAACGGCAAACTCGATTGTTTCTAGTTACTAAAATGTTTACAAACTTTCATTTAAGGATCATTGACCTTCTTTTTATTTTTAAGTCCAGCCCCCGTTATGCGAGACATGTGAATCCACGGATTTCTTGTTCAGATTAAAAATTGAGTTTATTCCTTGATTCCTGGGTTTCCTATCAGACACAATTCTTTACTCGTCCTACGTCAGTTTGAAATAGTTGATAGGTGGCGTATGTAAGGTAAAATTACGTCATTGGGGTATAGTGATGGAAGTATGTTGACACGATGAGCTGCAAAACAATCAAATATCAGTAAAAATGAGATTGAGTTTGTCACGTGTGTCACTTATGTAGGGTATCAAAACCGTATCGATAAAGCAGAGCATTGTTTCTTCATTTGATCATTGATTTTCCCTGTAATTTTTTTCCCCAGTTATCTGGAAACTTTGTTTTTGGATGACATTGGTCTGTTTCCCCTTGATATAGGATCTGAGTTTTATTCAATTAATGCATTGATTGAATTTACAAAATACACTTACTTAAACGTATTTGCACCTTGCAAATTATCAATAGTGAAAACCGATGCAGAATTCTTACTAAATAATTACCCAATTATACAATCAGAAAATCACCATGAGCAGCAATAGTGTATACAGGTAAAGTTTATGGTTTTGTGCAGTAAACACATAGGATAAAACTATGAGCATAAATTATGTTACATTTTGTACCAATGCAGCTTAGCTTTTGCCATGTTTGCAGGTGGTTGGCATCCACAAACCTTTAAAGGTGCGAACATGTTTCATGTCGATCAACGACAAAAGAAAGTAGCGGGAACATTTCCAGGTTTACATTACTGTAGTTGTATGACCTTGATTGTAATGTAAATGTATAGCTATGGTCACCGATATACTGAAGTTCTATAATTTTGATCACCTTTATAGTGCAACAGTATAACTTTGATCACATATACAGTAAAGGTATAACTATGATCACCTTTGTAGTGCAATGGTATAGCTTTGATCACCTTTATACAGCAATTGTATGACTTGATCACCTTCATACTGCAATTGTATGAGTTTGATCACCAATATACTGCAATTGTATAACTTTGATCACCAATATACTGCAAATGCATAACTTTGATCACCAATATACTGCAACTGTATAACTTTGATCACCAATATACTGCAATTGTATAACTTTGATCACCAATATACTGCAAATGCATAACTTTGATCACCAATATACTCTGCAACTGTATAACTTTGATCACCAATATACTGAAAATGCATAACTTTGATCATCAATATACTGCAATTGTATAACTTTGATCACCAATATACTGCAAAATGCATAACTTTGATCACCAATATACTCTGCAACTGTATAACTTTGATCATCAATATACTGCAATTTTATAACTTTGACTGCCTTTATACAACTTTTTACCAATTCCTGTTTCAATGCAAGCCATTGCCTTATATTATTTAGAGGCCTCAGTTGCTCAGAGGTAAGGCCATGGCTTTAAAGCTGCAGACATTTGCCCCACTAGGTTTGCACTGTCTTGGATACATATTGACATGAAAGCCTATTTGCATATCCAACAGAGATGTGGTGGAGGCGTTACTGAGGTATGAAGCTCAACCGGGGCTCCAGGACAACCAGGGCTGTACCCCAGTCCACCTTGCTGCGTGGAATGGCAACCCAGAGATTGTGCTGCAGTTACTCACCGCCGGGACAGACGCAGAACCTGGTGTGGGCATTACACCTGTACATGTAAATCAACAGGTAAGTCTAATTGAAGTAGCGAGCTTTACTCGGCGTTAATAGTGGATTAAGATTGAAAAAATAATGCACTGATGATGATAATAAATAGTCTGACAATGATTATGGTGGTGGTGGTGGTGGTGATGGTGGTGTTGATGATGATGATGATGATGAATAGTCTGACGATGATGATGATGATGATGATGATGATGATGATGATGATGATGATGATGATGATGAATAGTCTGATGATGATGATGATGATGATGATGATGATGATTAGTCTGACAATGATGATATTGATGATGATGATATACTGATGATGAATAATCTAACGATGATGATGTCTGGCCAGTAAGCAATGCGATTAGAAGACATATCAAGCAGAGTATGAAGCGTTTAACAAATTGCTGTTCCCAGCATTTAATAATAGGTGACTGAGCCAAATTGAAAATCAATGTCACATAGGTATTGCTAATTGTATATAGATTTTGGTTGCATTGTGATGCAACAGTTCATGTTAATGAAGGAGACACTGTTACTTTATTGCGAAATATAAGTTATCAGTTTTCTATCTGATAATATCAAACTGTTATCAGTGACGTTCCACAATCTGTGATGTTGCACAAGAGTAGATTCATTGATCGATAGTTCATATACCTGTGCTATTATACTGATCCAAACTTCTAACTTGACTTCGCACATTTCACACCGCAGGGGTGGCGTAGTGGTAGGTAGAGCATCCACCTTGCATGTGGGAGGTTACGTTGGTAAATCCCCTGTCTGGGACATTTCACACCGCAGGGGTAGGTCGAGCATCCACCGTGCATGTGGGAGGTCGTTAGTAAATCCCCTGTCTGGGACATTTCACACCGCAGGGTCGGGCATAGTGGTAGGTCTAGCATCCACCTTGCATGTGGAGGTCGTTTTGTAAATCCCCAGTGCCCTGTCGGGGACTTTTAACACCGCAGGGGTGGCATAGTGGTAGGTCGAGCATCCACCTTGCATGTGAGAGGTCGTTTTGTAAATCCCCTGTCTGGGACATTTCGCACCGAAGGGGTGGCGTAGTGGTAGGTCGAGCATCCACCTTGCATGTGAGCGGTCATTGGTAAATCCCCTGTCTGGGACATTTCACACCGCAGGGGTGGCGTAGTGGTAGGTCGAGCGTCCACCTTGCATGTGAGAGGTCGTTGGTAAATCCCCTGTCTGGGACATTTCACACCGCAGGGGTAGGTCGAGCATCCACCGTGCATGTGGGAGGTCGTTAGTAAATCCCCTGTCTGGGACATTTCACACCGCAGGGTCGGCATAGTGGTAGGTCTAGCATCCACCTTGCATGTGGGAGGTCGTTTTGTAAATCCCCAGTGCCCTGTCGGGGACTTTTAACACCGCAGGGGTGGCATAGTGGTAGGTCGAGCATCCACCTTGCATGTGAGAGGTCGTTTTGTAAATCCCCTGTCTGGGACATTTCGCACCGAAGGGGTGGCGTAGTGGTAGGTCGAGCATCCACCTTGCATGTGAGCGGTCATTGGTAAATCCCCCGTCTGGGACATTTCACACCGCAGGGGTGGCGTAGTGGTAGGTCGAGCGTCCACCTTGCATGTGGGAGGTCGTTGGTAAATCCCCTGTCTGGGACATTTCACACCGCAGGGGTAGGTCGAGCATCCACCGTGCATGTGGGAGGTCGTTAGTAAATCCCCTGTCTGGGACATTTCACACCGCAGGGTCGGCATAGTGGTAGGTCTAGCATCCACCTTGCATGTGGGAGGTCGTTTTGTAAATCCCCAGTGCCCTGTCGGGGACTTTTAACACCGCAGGGGTGGCATAGTGGTAGGTCGAGCATCCACCTTGCATGTGAGAGGTCGTTTTGTAAATCCCCTGTCTGGGACATTTCGCACCGAAGGGGTGGCGTAGTGGTAGGTCGAGCATCCACCTTGCATGTGAGCGGTCATTGGTAAATCCCCTGTCTGGGACATTTCACACCGCAGGGGTGGCGTAGTGGTAGGTCGAGCGTCCACCTTGCATGTGGGAGGTCGGTGGTAAATCCCCTGTCTGGGACATTTCACACCGCAGGGGTGGCGTAGTGGTAGGTCGAGCATCCACCTTGCATGTGAGCGGTCATTGGTAAATCCCCTGTCTGGGACATTTCACACCGCAGGGGTGGCGTAGTGGTAGGTCGAGCATCCACCTTGCATGTGAGCGGTCATTGGTAAATCCCCTGTCTGGGACATTTCACACCGCAGGGGTGGCGTAGTGGTAGGTCGAGCGTCCACCTTGCATGTGGGCGGTCATTGGTAAATCCCCTGTCTGGGACATTTCACACCGCAGGGGTGGCGTAGTGGTAGGTCGAGCGTCCACCTTGCATGTGAGCGGTCATTGGTAAATCCCCTGTCTGTGACATTTCACACCGCAGGGGTGGCGTAGTGGTAGGTCGAGCGTCCACCTTGCATGTGAGCGGTCATTGGTTAATCCCCTGTCTGGGACATTTCACACCGCAGGGGTGATGTAGTGGTAGGTCGAGCGTCCACCTTGCATGTGGGAGGTCGGTGGTAAATCCCTGTTTAGGTCACACCAAAGACTTCATAAAAATGTACAACTCCCTTGCTTCACTTGCAGTATAAAAGCCGTATTTCCCCTAATAGTGGCGCCCAGTTGCTAGATGCAAAATGCCAAGGGGTGCTCTTGTAAAATATGTTTTTTTATTATTTTTTATTGAATTCTGATTAATTGCAGGGGAGATTTTTGGATTCAAAAGATCGAAAATGTATTAAATTTTGAAGATCTTTTTATTCTTTTATTGAAGGCAATGTAGCGACACAGCCAAGCAAGTTCTGTTATTGAGAGTTCTGATAAACATGGAAAAAAGTGAAAGAATTATCAAAATAATATGATAAACAAAAAATACATGACTATTTGAATGTTGTTCTAAAATGGATATGGGAGCCACCATTTTGAGAACTATGATGTCATAGTTCCAAATTACTATATATGGAATATTGATAAATACAATTTAAAGCAACGAAAATCACTGCAAATGAATGCAAAATCCTTTACTGGTCGTATAAAGCATTTTTGCCATTAATTATACATATTGTTCATACGGCCGCGCTGCCATTTTTTCCCTATAAATCAGTAATTGTTCATATTTATAAATATTCCATATATGGTCATTTAGAACTGTGATGTCATAGCTCTCAAAATGGCGGCTTCCATATATATCCATTTCAACAGAAACTTCGAATAGTCATATCTTCTTTGTTTATCGTCCGATTTTGATCATTCTTTCACACTTATTCAAGATTTTTCAGAATTCTCAATAATAAAAATTATTTGGCTGTGTCGCTACATTCCCTTTAATCCTTTTTTTTTTAGGGGAGGTGCCCTTTTTAGGGGAAATACGTTATTCATCAGTCATCAGTCATCAGTCATCTCAGTAACTTCAAGTCATAGTTTCTTGAACTTTGGCATCATAAAATGTGTAATTTAATATAATTCTGTAGTTTATGAAGTAATACATCATTTAACATCCAGTGATCATCTGTAACAATGGTTGAACAATACTTGTTTGCCATGCATTGATACATCAGTCTGTCGACTGTTTGTATTTATGGCTAGGGCCGACCATAAAAAATTGTTGGTTTATGTTACCCTACCTACCCACCAAAAAGGGCCCTACCCAAAACCTTTTATAGCAATTCTTTAATTTTTTTTTTTTACTGTTTTCAGTATATTTTTCTTTAATTTCTTAAGTTTTTTTACTGTCTTTGGCAAAAAAAAATAAAATCACCTACCTACCCACTTATAAAATCCTGGGTCGGGAAACAGCAAACAAATATATTTTTAAGGATGGCCTGGTACATCTTGGCAGACATACTATTCCTGATTAGTTTTGCCTGGTTTGTGTGGCAGTGTTTAACCCTGTTTCCTGTATAGTTCCATCATCAGTACTTCATTTTGCTTTCCTCTGGCCAATTTCATTTTGTGTGTCAGAAGCCCAATACTTAGACATTATGGTCGCACTGTTTATATTGTTTATATTGCATGTTCATGGTACTATACCAAGTTTGTTCAAATGATGAATCTGGGGTCAAATCTGGCCCCGCCTCATGAGGTGACAGTTTAACATGGAGTTATATTGGAAAATCTTGGGGAAAAAAATGTCTTCGGTATACTATAAAAGCTAGAAGTCTAATATTTTGCATATATTAAGCCTTTATTCCTCTACCAAGCTTGTTTAAATGGTGAGCCTATGGTCAAATTGGGCAGCCTCCCCAGGAGTCACATGTTTTATGTTATAAAGTTTTACATAGAAAAAAAAAAAATCTCTGAACCGTGTGGAGGACTCATTTACTTCATGAAACATAAGTCCTCAGCCAATCTGGAGGGAATGGGGAGTGTGGGTGTGGTGGGGGTAATCTTTTAAATATTTCTTTGTAACTTATGAAACCTACATGTATTTTATCTCACCTACTTCTGTTACTGATGTAAGTGTCTACAGGTGAGCATTTTAGGGTCATTTGGTCCTCTTGCTTGTTTGTGTCATTTGATACGCTCTCAGTGATACATGTTGTGTGTCTATTGCCCCAACCACAATTTGCAAGTCCAGTTTATTTTGGTGTGTATAGCCAAACGTGCACATACAAATCAATAAACACAAGGCTTTTGCGGATGTGTAAAGATGAACTACTAACTAACTGCAGTTTATATCTAATGTGTGTAGCTACTACCGCCTGCCAGGGTTTAAACTGGTCTAGTCAGCAGTTTTGCCAAGTTCTCTCGTTACTACTGTTGTACAAATGCTGTTACATCGACCAGTCAATTAATCAACGATTTACACCCTTAATCTGGATATGTCATTGTGGTATTGACGTTTTCATTATCGGTTGTTTCTTCTACATAGCAAGTAGTCTAATCAGATATCGTTTACAGGACGTTGTCACCACCCTCCTCTGTATTCATGTTCCAGGTTCACTAGATGATGACGTAATCGATAAGTAAAAAGAAAGGAAGGGCGTTGCTTACTGTAACGTGATATTTTTATTACGAAATTGACTGAAATGTTCAATTGATCATTTCTTGAATTAAAACAAGTTACAGATGCAGATGCAGCAACTGAATGCATGAACATAGATCTTTATTTAACACACACGGTGGCCCAATTTAATAGTACATAATCTCTGAGGGCCTCAAGTAAATGGTATTCAGTATATTTGGAAAAACTCATATTTTTAATAGAGCAATTTGCAAAGGCGGGTCACCACCATATTTTTGGTAGAGCAATATGCAAAGGCGGGTCACCACCATATTTTTGGTAGAGCAATATGCAAAGGCGGGTCACCACCATATTTTTGGTAGAGCAATATGCAAAGGTGGGTCACAACCATCCAGTACTCCAAAGAAGCTTCCAGCACAATGCGTGTTGTACGCATAAAAACAAATTGCGTTACAGATTTACATTTACAAATTTGTATTCTTAAAAACAAGTTGGACAAAGCATTAATGTAAAATGTTTACTCTTACAATAAAAATGTTGCATGTTTCCTCTTCCTCTTATATATACATTCAATATTGCCGTCTGTCTTTTTTAAATGGCAGTAATTTGTGTCGAACAACAAACGAAAAGGCCCTTCTTATCTTACAAGCATCTGCTTTTAATTGCTGGAGGCACTTGATTGTCATTCAGCACCTCAAACTGCAATAAGCATCTATTGAGTATCACTGGGCGGGCTCATTTTTCCTAAGCTTTTGAAGTGTGTATAAGGGAATTTGGTTTTCAGTATTTATTGGCAAATTTTTAATGCAATTTTGTACGCATTTATTTTATTTTTAATGCGTTTTTGGTGAACAAATATTTATAATTACGCAGATACGCATCTTATATGGAGTACTGACCATCTAAATCCATGCCTGAGTTGATAGCCCCGTCCACTCTGTATTATAAGTTACACAGATATGGAAAATTCCCATACACCATGCTGGAAATTATTCTTAACACGTTTATGCCCATTGTATATCGGTAGAGTTTTTATAGCCGACTAGTGAAGAAACCGATAAGCAAACTGACTCTGGGAGGAACAGGGTAATTGTGACAGGGATTCTGTTAAGTATTCTCTTAAATATAATGTTGCCATTAATTTTGCAGTGTGTCTGTATCGGTAACAATAATGTGTGACCGTTTACTATTCAATGTTTATTGATAAATACGTTTAATTGTATTTACTTACAATACAATTTATATTTATTATACAGTATATCGGGGGAAAAAAATAGTGTTGAATCAGGACGTTCTAAAATTGTTTGCCATGTTAACTTCATATACACGCACCGACAAGTAATAAATGTTTGAACGCCTTGGCCCTTATCAAGTCAAATTCATAGGATTTTTAAGAAATGAGGATAGTATATAATACACATGTGCCCTAATCAATGAAATGTCATTGTTGGAAATTTGACCCGACACTTTTGTGGCTGATGATCCAAAATGGTGTTATATCGTTTAAAGCGTAGGATACTTAAAGGGACTGAAGGCAATCTGGAAGAGTACTTGGTGCCAATACAAGAGAAAACCCTCATAATTTGCTTAATTTCTATCGAAATGCGCCTTAAATAGGCCGCATATTAAGTTTGGTTGAATTATTATTTATGAAAATGTTTGGACTAGAAAATATGATGGCTAACCGTCACCACCAGTCAGTAACCCTGTTTTCACCACCCTTACTAATGTATGTCTTTTTCATTGTATAATTAATTAAATCTTGCTCGTTGTTTGTACTACAGCGCGGACCTACAATACCATTGCGTTTGGACGCTATATCTCATTTCAGAGTATTTCTGTTGTTAAATCATCGATATTAATTCATATGAGGATCATAATGCTAGCAGTTGTACATATTATTAAATAAAAGGTATTGTTAGAAAACTAGCTGAGTCATCGAGTTTTAATGACCAAACTATTTCATTAACAGTAATAACATCAATTTTTAGCTCTACGGATCAGAGATCAGCAGAGCTTATGCAGTGGTGCGTCGTCCGTCTGTCCGTCTGTCTGTCCGTAGACTTTTATTTGTAGCGACAACTCCTCTGAAACTACTAGATGGATATTCATGAAACTTTACAGAAATGTTGCCCATAAAGTCTAGTTGATCCTAGCAAAAATTCATGTTGATGTGAAATCCAAGATGGCCGCCAAAGCTAAAAATAGAGTTTTAAAATACAAGTTTGTAGCGACTACTTCTTGAAAACTATAAGTGATATTGATATGGGACTTTTTCTAAAATGATCAGCATGACATGATGTTGATCCTTGTCAAAAATCGTTTTGATTCAACGTTAAACATGGCTGCCAGCGGCCATCTTTGTTTACATAGAGTTATATAGTAAAAACTTGTAGCGACTACTCCTCTGAAACTACTTGACGGATGTTCATGAAACTTCACAGGGATGTTGCTCTTGATGTCTAGTTGATCCTAGAAAAATTTCAGGTCGGCCGGAAATTCAAGATGGCGGCCACAGCTTAAAATAGATTTAAAATAAATAAGTTTGTAGCGACTACTTCTTCAAAACTATAAGAGATATTGATATGGGACTTTTTCTAAAATGATCAGTATGACATGATGTTGGTCCTTGTCGAAAATCGTTTTGATTTGACGTTAAACATGGCTACCAGTGGCCATCTTTGTTTACATAGAGTTATATAATGAAAACTTGTAGCGACTACTCCTCTGAAACTACTTGACGGATTTTCATGAAACTTCACAGGAATGTTGCTCTTAATGTCTAATTGAACATAGCAAAGTTTCAGGTCGGCCGGAAATTCAAGATGGCCACCACGGTTAAAAATAGATTTTCAAAAAACAAGTCTGTAGCGACTACTTCCTGAAATCAAAATCAATCTGTAGAGCTTCAAGGTCATTGACCTCTTGTTTTACAGGGCCTACTTTAGTGCATATGTATAGTAAATATGCAACTGAAACACATGATGATGGTTTAAATCTATTTTAATTGACACCCGTTATTCTTCCAGATCATCTCCAGTCCCTTTAAAGGGACACATGGCAATCTTGAAGTGTTTGAAATGGATGTTTCAATTTATATATTCAGTATCATTCACTATATCATATATATTCTGTAAGTTTTAATATATTGTTAGTGCACAGTGTTTCCACGAGAGCGCGTTTCTTGCGTTTTTGATGCACTAAAATGATCGGTGATGTGTCATAAATCAGCATGTGCGTTTCTCATGACGCAATGAAATTGACGGCTAGAAATGAAATACCTGTCAAATTATCATCTCTAAACTTGCTTGAAAAGCTTCAAATGTAAGGAATCACGACTGAATTTATTTCTATTTACATCTTGGTCTATATTTAGAACAGGAAAAACTAATACCTGTACTTTCATGTTATTGTCGTCATATCGATCATATTACATCTTATAATTTCATTTTACTGTTTTTATGCTAATCAGAATTAAGCTTTTGTTATGTTTCATTATGTTCAACATTTTACAGTGATTATAATGCCATCTTTGTGGCCTATGATTGTAAAATAAAGTTATTCATTCTTGGTCTATTTTTAGAACAGGTTAAACTAATGTCTGTACTTTCCGCGTTATTGTCGTCGCCGTAGCGATTGCGTGTATGTGGGGCTGAGTAGGTAGACGCTAATATAAAAACACTACCAAATAAAAGCGCGTAGATGATCATGATAAGGCTGCTAAAAGGGCAGATGAACCCAAAATGAAACAATGCCAGTTGTATAATCAACTAATAATGCATGTCTATCTGATATCACAATGGTCTATTCATCAAAATGCATGTCCAAAAAATATGACCCCTATATTAACAAAATGACCCCTAAAAGACTGAAACCTGCAGAAACACTGAGTGCAATAATATCAGAAATTAATAATATGCAAAAACAAATTGCTTAATACTATTCTTATAATTAATATTAATGATTGAACAAATGCAAGTTATGCAGAAAAACTAGGGGGACGCCGTGAGTTTTTAAAAATAAAGATTGCCGTGTGTCCCTTAAATATATCAAGAAAAACTATGGTTACTGAAAGAGACTATGCACTGCAACATGTATGGATGCGATGGATCATAAAATACAATAAAATTCTTTTTAAGGACATATCATATTGTGTGAAGGGTTTTCTAAGTACTTTAATTAGACGCTGTTAAAGGTCAAGTTGTTAATTTATTTTGCAGACTTCCTGTTTTCTGAGAAACTATAGGGCGAGTATAGGCAGAACAGAGTACATGAAAATATAACAAGTTATTAAAATCACTTGATTGCAGCATTACTGAATGGGCCTCATTGAGAGTAAATTGGTTCCTTGTTGACTTTCGCTGCAGGGTTCCAACCTGGGTCGCATTGAGAGTACTCTGGTTCCTGGTTAAATTTTGGTGCAAGATTCCAGCCTAGGTCTCATTGAGAGTAAACTTAGTCTCGGCCAGCCAAGACCGTATCATGCATATAATTATGTCTTACTTGCAGATATCAGTCTAGGCAGATAAGGCCAGTGAAAGCGCCCACTAGCGTTTATCACAATTTATTCGTGCGGTTTTTTTTCACGCGCATAAAAAGTTTTGTGTGACATGCTGTTAATAAACGTACAACAGCAATTGTTAATGCACCAGTTAAATTTTTTAACTTCATTTGCTGCTTCTCATAAGTTAAAAATAAGAAATTATTAAAGGGAGTACATCAGGCTTTTCATGGGGGTCTAGGTGTCCGACTTAAAATTGACAAATATTGATATTTTCTATTCTACTTGGCCAAAACATAATGAATGAGCCTAAAAATTATCCCTTATTTGCAAAGAAATTCATTCTGCACAGTAATACGTGCTATCCTAAGTGACGCACCAGGGTTAATTTCAGCATTTTACGTCCGATTCCGTTCTAGCTATATGGTATTTTCAAAGTTTAGACATCAACAAAATGGTTCTAACATCATATTTTGATTGATATAAGTGTTTTATCATGAACTGGAACAATTTTATAATTTAAGATGTTTCTAGAAAAATCCTGATGTACCCCCTTTAACTTGAAAATGAGTTTTTTTGGAAGTCTCATGGAATCTCTCAAAATCTCGCCAAAATCGCCCCAAAGTTTGGCGTGATTTCAAACGTTCTATTTTCCCCAGGCCCTGGTTCTGGATCCGCGTTTGATAGCGTAACGAAGAAAACTTTTGGTGCAGGATTTCAACCAGGGTCTTATTAAGAGTACATTGGTTTCCTGTTGACTTTTGGTGCAGGAGTCCAACCTGGGTCTCATTGAGAGTAAACTGGTTCCCTGTTGACTTTTGGTGCATGATTTCAGCCTGGGTCTTGTTCGATTCCTATACTCTGCGCTTCGCTACATTAAATCTTAGTGTACAAATGCAATTTTAAATCAGTCGTAACAATGATTAAGAGACGCTGGTTACCGTACCAACGTTGTTTTGTTTTGTAATATCTACGGTTGCTCCCTAATGTTTCGGGCGCTTGTTTCAGCCAAAGGTTTTTTGGACTTTTAAGATAAAATTAATCTGTTACCTAAATAAGTTGTATATCAATGAAACAGACATTTTTAGTGGTAAATAAAAATTATCTTACTTTTCAAAATCGGCTGAGAAATAAAAATTTCATGTGTGAAAGTTGTTTTGATGGGTCAATTCTGCTGCATGAAAAATTAGATTTTTTTTTTTTTAGAATTTTTATCCAAAAATGGTTTTAAATTGTTATATATTAGTAAATTAAGACACCCTGAAAGTTTACAGCAAAATATGAAGTATTACTGAAGTTATTTGACATTTTTTAATTTTCTGCTGTCCCACCAACAAGGAATTTACACAGGAAAAGACCCATCAAAAATCATTTTGGCTGTAACGTATTTATTTCTCAACCGATTTACAAAAGTAAGGTACTTTTCTTTACCACTAAAAATTCCAGTTCTAATGATATAAAACTGATGTACGTATTATTTAAATTGCTCGAGTTACTGCAGAAAAACCTTTGGCTGAAACAAGTGCCCCAAACATTAGTATGAATACCAGGAAAAGAAATCTAATTAGGTAGTGCTATATTTTTGTTGCAGTCTTTCATCATGTAGCATGATGGAAGGTTTGGCCGAATAAAAATGTGTATGTTTTCCCTAGCAGATGTATTAAAAATCTTAGGTCATCGGAGATAAAATTGATGTCTGGAAAAATGATATTAGAAAAAATAATAGGAAAACAGTAATTTAGGGTCAACACCAAAAAACACTCATTATTTTGTGCGTGTATGAACAATCCTTTCTAAATAAGAGTTAATAATAAAGAGATTATTTAACTGCTGGGTTCGATTATAGGGAAATCATTCACGAGATGGTAGACTTATGCTCGTTTTTTTCACGAACGAGCATAAGCGAGTGAGTGAAAAAACAACACATGCCTACCATCGAGTGAAGGATTCCTACCGGCGGATGATGTCGACGTCACCAACACATTATTGAAGTTATACTCAAAGTTGCAGTTAGTTATTTTTGTGTTCGGAGTTAGTTATTAATATTTAGCGATTATGAATATTCTTTCACTGAGAAATCCCAATCTTTCACCCATAGAAATGTAATATATTGTTATAGTTGCCTGTCATATTTGTTACCACAGGACATTATATAGTTTGATTATTACCTACTATTATTATAATTATTTAAGCAGGAAACAATTATGCTAATAGAAGGTAATAATCAAAATATACCATTTCCTGTGTTTGTAAAAATGGATACAGGTCCTTATTATGTCAAACAAGAGCTGTCTGCAGCCTATAAGAATATTTATTAGTTAAGGAGGACAATTTCAAATGTCAAATGACCACCAAATGATAATAAAATTACCACAAAGTGATAATCAAATTGCTGCCAATTGATGATCAAATTACCACCAAGTAATAATCAATTGACTGCCAAGTGATCCCAATGATAATCAAATGACTACCCAGTGATGTTCAAATTACCACCCATTGATAATCAAATGAACACCTACATATAAGTGATAATCAATGTTTAATTCAATGAACACCAACTGTTTAAAAAAAATGGCGTCACACAATGTTTTTAAAAGTTGTTGAGAGGTATCTAATTCTGAGCTGTAGCTTGAACTAGATTTTATAACACTGTATATCAAATTTGGTTTTCAATGATAAAGTCTTTCAAAAAAGTTTCAACAGAAATGAGAATAATTTTTCTATAAAGAGCCATTTATATAAGTCCATCAAATTTATTGTAAAATATGTTCTTTTTGCACATAAACTAGATTTTTTTATTGAAATGTGTAATTATGATGTTTGTGTTGGTTATTATGCCTAAAATTTTCCATTGAGTTTAAGACACAAGAATTCAATTAAAACAAGAGCCATGACGCTATCAGGTATTGATGTTATTTTTTTTTTAAAAACCTGGTTATTAGATTGGGGTATGTTGTTGGCGGGCGGTCGGGCTTGCATGCAGTGTCAGACTCTTAGTTTTCGCTCAGTAACTTTTATTAAGGAATGAGGTATTGCTATGAAACTTGCAGGGTAGGTAGCTTATATGGCAAGGAAGCTTGGGATTGCATTTGGAGTCACTGGGATCAAGGTCAAGGTCACTGTTACTAAAAACAGAAAAATAATGGTTTATGCTCAATAACTTTTGTTAGGAATGAGATATTGCGATGAAACTTGAAGGGTAGGTAGCTAATATGGAAAGGAAGCTTGGGATTGCATTTAGGGTCACTGGGTTCAAGGTCACTGTTACTAAAAACAGTAAAACGGCTTCTGCTCAATAACTTGTGACAGGAATGAGGTATTGCGATGAAACATGAAATATAGGTAGCTTATATGGAAAGGAAGCTTGGGATTGCATTTGGGGTCTATGGGTCAAGGTCACTGTTACTAAAAACAGTAAAACGGCTTCTGCTCAATAACTTGTGTTAAAAATGAGATATTGTGATGAAACTTGCAGGATAGATAGCTACAGTACAGCTCACGCGAAACCCACACTTTACTCTTTCACGCCGAGTGAGGAATTCAGAAATCGCGTAATTTCGCGGAGTTTGGACGATAAAACTACGCCGAGTAGAAATCAGCTACGTGACGAACGACTAGCGTAACTTCGCCGAGATACTCCGTGTAGACAAACTCGGCATTCGCCGAGTCGCCAATTATACAGGTAAATGACCTTTTTAGCGGCCTTGAACGAACGACTAGCGTAACTTCGCGGCGATACTCCGCGTAGACAAACTCGGCATTCGCCGAGTCGTCAATTATTCAGGTAAATGACCTTTTTATCGGACTTGAATGTTTATGTCTGAAACAATGATGAACGGCATTCGTACAGGTAATGTACATCTGCATAGATGGCATAGATCTACGTGTTTTATTTTTATGTTTGTTTTAAATGTACACTGTGCGTGAAAGTAATAAAGTTACCTTATAGTTGACGTTTGTGCTGCTGTACTCTCAAATGCAATTAAACACAACTGTCATGAGGACGAAATAAATATTTAGTTTTAATCTGTAACGGCAACCAATGCTAGCTTCCAAACACAAAATTTAAATACACACTCTATTTCTTAGCACACGTTGTCTTACACGTTGTCAAGCGCGTTGCCATGGTCAGGACTCTGAATCAGGCATTTTCATGTGTATTGAGCCGAGTTACGATATTGTAAACATGTACTTTACATGTACATGTCGCAGTAACCAGGTTAGATCACGCTTCCATTACACTAGTATAGATAATTAGGGACGTATCGTGGTATCGTGGTATTCTCTTGGATAAATAAAATATGTAATATGTATACTGAGTAAAGTACAGTATATACATGTATGTAAATACATATTTCGTTTGCGTGCGTGATTGCCTTAGATGTTTTGTGGTATGAACCTACGTAAGTGGATTTTAAGACCAACTTTATAAAAATATTTGCTGATTTTGTCAAATACGAGGTTTGATCAACAAAAAAAGTTGATACTGGCCTTATAATTCCTTAATTTACAAGTTATTTGAAAAAAAAATACATATTATGAATTTAGTCCGTCCATTGACAACTTCCTTGACATATGAAAATGTTCAAAAGTATGGTGTGTTTTTTTTATGAACTGCACCTGCCGCAATCCGTCGCACCAATAATAATACATAATGAAATATTTAACACTGGCACTGCAGTAGGCTATCTATTTATAAAAATGATGTAAAATTATCCTTTAACCTAGTAACCAGGGCATCCATTATTGTTAACAGAGGTTTGGTCGTAGAAACACTTAATAAAAGTCGAACAGGAAAAGCAGCTTCCCCAGAATACAGTTAACACTAAAACACGCAAAACGACAAACATGAATGGAAATGTTGATATGGAATATGACGTCAAAAACACACAAAAAAGGTTGACAATAGGGCTGTCGTCTTCCAACGGTCAGTGGCAAAAAAGACTGGGGTTTAAACCAGGTTCTAGGGTGCACCAAACTTCACAAACCCTACTGTCATCCCAAACTCGAAGCTAGTTTTGAGAGCATAACTCATTCCTTCTGATTCATATGGTGTAGTCTAGTCGATATATCGCAACATCTACATCATTCTTGGTTTGTGATCACTCAGTTACATATTAACATCTGCTAACAAACACTGAACTATTGTGAATTAATAAGAAAAACACTAAACTATTGTGAATTAATAAGAAACAAAAAACACAGAGTCCTCATGTTTTAATATACAAGCATGTTTTATTTGTGATATTGTGAATACTGTTACTAGTAACAATGACATTTAGAGCTACTAAACAAGGAAGATATTTGCTTCCTGGTTCAGTACGACGTCCACAAGAAGCACCAAATCCGCACGAGCGGCTTTTTTTAGAACGTCGGAAAACACATAAATTTGTATGATTACACAAAAGTAATTAAATTGGTCTAAAGACATCGCCCTGGCGATTACCTCTATTCACGAATTAAATCATAGTTGTAGTGGGAGGGTAATTATTTTTTTTACAATTGTGTCTACCTGCATCTATTGTTTGTTTTTTCTTATCGATGTTTAATAATGATCTTACACGAGTGCCTGATTAATATTGATTTATCAAACGAGTTGGATACTGCGTCCATTAAGTTATACCAAGCAGCATTTTACGCGATTTACATATTCCAAAAGTAATTAAAATTATATCGTAGTTTAGTCGGAGGGGGACTTTTTTTTTAATAGTGTCTACCTGCATCTATTGGATGTTATCGATGTTTAATAATGATCTTACACGAGTGCCTGATTAATATTGAATTTATCAAACGAGTTGGATAAAATTATATGATGTGAGGCTATGCGAGAATTTTATCCAAATTGTTCAATAAATTCAATATATAGTGAAGGGGATCTCGTTGCATGATTTCCGTAATCCATGATGTTTTTTTACAATTGTGACTACCTGCATCTATTGTTTTGTTTCCTTATCAATGTGTAATATTTAATGATCTTACACAAGTGCCTGATTAATATTGAATTTATCAAACGAGTTGGATACTGCGTCCATTAAGTTATACCAAGCAACATCTTACGCGATTTACATATTCCAAAAGTAATTGAATAGGTCTAAAGACATCGCCCTGGCGAATTCCCTTATTCACAAATTTAACAAAAGTAAAACTGAAATAAGCCTGAATATTTTTACATGTAACTTGCAGTTGAATTTGTCTATACACTTTTATCTAGACTGTGCTATACTTGAATATTAAATATAAAACGTGTGTATTGATCTATGCCATACTCATAGCGGGCACGCGGGTATACAATAGGAAATGAAATTAATCTGATTGCACTTGCTTTTCGTCATCTCCGGTACTATTCTGCACATAATCAACAGATACATGTACATGACATGATGTACGAACTTGTGCACCGATATAAATCTATTTGCTGATCAAACTTTTACCTGAAAAGAAAGTTGTAATATGTTTAGAGAGCAATATATTGCACTGAATTGCCAATTCCGATTGGTAGACCTCTACTTGTTTTTATCAATATAATCTTGCTTCATAATTTGATTAATACTCCTCGTCACAATCAAGCATTTGTTGTGTGCGCGTGCCTATATTTATTACATTACATGCATGTACTTGGTGGCCCGTGATTGGAAATATTCTATTCGATTCTAAAAAAAAAATGGCCGACGCCGAAAAATTACAGTTAATTAAATTTTACGCCGAGATACGCGGCATCCTTCACGCCGAGTTACGCGGAGTTCACAGGTGTGCACTTTTGCTTAATTGGATTCTACGCGGAGTAACTCTGAGTGGCTTTCACTCGGCAATAGCGTACTTTCGCCGCGTGAATTCGCCGAGTACAAACACTGACTCCGCGTAGATACGCGCGAAACTCGATACCACCAAACTTGGCGAATCGAGTGAAGTGTGTGTTTCGCGTGAGCTGTACTGTATATGGAAAAGAATCTTGGGATGGCATTTGGGGTCAAGGTCAAAGTTACTAAAAATAGAAAAACGGTTTTTGCTCAGTAACTTTTGTTAGGAATGAGGTATTGCGATGAAACTTGCAGGTTAGGTAGCTTATATGGAAAGGCAGTTTTGGGGTCACTGAGGTCAAGTTCAAGGTCACTGTTTCTAAAAATAGAGAAATGGTTTCCGCTCTGAAAATCTTTTTTTCGTGGAACACGTTTCTTGTTTGTACACGTTCTGTTTTTATATGATGTATTTTACCCTGTATTTTGTAGAATGGTAATGGGGACACAGCTCTGCACTCCGCGGCCCAGTATGGACATGTGGCGGTCCTTGATGTACTTCTGCAGGTTAGTCACTACAGTAAAACTTGCTTATTACAAATTCCTGTAATACTGATTTGAGCTGTACCACACTGGATTTTCGTCAGTTATTTGACCACAGTTTATCCTTACCATTTATTGTGTCGCCTTCATAGCATGGCAGACACTTAAGGATCACTTTGTCTGTCATCCATAGGTGTCTTCCGTCACACTTTAACCTGCAACCTAACTTTGGCCATAACTTGAAAAGTATTTGACATGTTCATGAAACTTTACACACATCTTCATCTTAACACAAGGAATGCTGTTACATATGTCCAATAACTACTTTCATTTTGACAGAGTTATGCCCCCTCTCATAATACTCTAACCTGCAACCTAACTAGGCTCATAACTGGCCACAACTTAAGAATTTTTTTACCTATGTTCATGAAACTTCACACACATATTCATCTTACCGTATAGAATATTGTTACCCATAACCAATAACTCTGACTTTCATGTTGACAGAGTTATGCCCCTTTCATAAAACTTTAAACTTCACACACATATTCTTCTTAATACACAGAATATTGACCAATAACTCACACTTTCATTTCAGCAGATCTATGACCCTTGTCATAAACTTAAAAGACTGCTGTATTAATTCATGAAGGAATGCACAAGTCTTCACATTTTAAAGCTATGTTGTACTTGCTGAAATAAGCACACGGCAGACGACACAAGTGTTCCGTGGAACACCCTTCCAGTTTCATAAATGTAATCATGTAAACCATGAGCTGATTATAATAAAGTATTTGTACTTGCTAGATGCTCATGCTTTAGAAATTATATCAAACAAGCTGTCCAGAAACCTGTTTGTTAAAAATATTTAATTATAGTGCAAACACAGCTTAACATCTTCCCAGGTAAATCAATACGGCTTGTAGTGCCTTTTGAAAAAGTCATGAAAACTTACGTTTTATACCGGAAAATATTGAAATATGCCAAAGTTATTATAAACAAAAATGGCTAATTCCCTTGAAAAAATATAATTTGCTCTAATTTCTTTGAACGGGGGATGCAAAATTACATAACCAATAATTTACTATGTTCGAGTTCGCTATATCCGTAATTTTTATACCCCCACCACCGAATGTGCATATCGTTTCAGCCCAGTATTACTGGAGTTATGGCCCCTTTTTCTTAAAATTTTACGTTTTACACTGTTTTCACTGGGGGCATCCGTGTCCCATGGACACATTTCTAGTTTTTTAAGAAGCAAAGAAAGATCTGACCGGGGAATTGAAAAAACTTTGCTATAACCGAGCATTTGCTATAACCAAGCATTCGCTATTAGTGAGTTTTACTGTAGCATAATAAAGTTGTTGTATACTCGTTATAAAAGGCTTATAAAATAAGTTATACGTATAGATTGTCTTAACCTATATTTGTTTTTAAGTAGATATATGTACGTAAAACCTTATATTCGTTTACCAGTCAATAATAAAATGACTCGGAAGCTTTTTAAGTCGGTAAGGGTTGTACAAAAAGTCTATAATAAGTACTTCTACGGGCAATCAATATATCATCCCATTCTGCCATTTATTGTCCCATTCCTCCACCTGTCTTAATATTTCTCCATCTACCTTTTCATTCCTCCATCTATATTCTAGTTCTGCCATGTTAAGTTTAGTATCTGCTTCTAACAAAGTTTCTGCCAAAATTCCAAGCATCCCAACTAATAAGTTTTTCAATACCTGATAACTTCAATTTTAAAATCTCAATAACATGATTTGAAATAAAATTTATTGAGGTTAATACTGTCATAGAAGACAAAGTATTGTATAAATGTCAACATTTCTGTTAACTGATTGTAACTCTGCCGTAAACTTTTTTGAACAACATTAAAAAATATATGTTTTTTTAAACAGAAAGATGCCAACCCAACAATCAGAAACCTGGATGAAGAATCTCCACTGGATCTTGCTGCACAGTATGGCCGCCTGGAGGTGGTACAGTTGCTGTTAATAAAACACCCCGATCTCTCCCATCGACCCCCGTCCACCCAGTCACCCCTACATCTTGCCTCCAGGAACGGTCACCGGGATATTGTGGAGGTTCTGCTGGATAATCATTTTGATTTAAATACAGCTGTAAGTATTGTACTTGTCTAAACTTGATTTATTTTACATCGATTATGAACAAGGTTCATACAGCCTTAAAAAGTCCTTAAATTTCAGAAGTAGCCTTTAAAAGTCCTTAAATCCACTCCAGCCTTAAAAAGTCCTTAAATTCTGACAAAATATCATTAAAGGTCCTTGAATGTCCTAATCAGTCGATTAATTATACATAGAGGATCATAAACGAGTTCCCATTTCATATAAGATTTATGAAACGAGTTATGAATTATTTTAACTTTAACGAGCCTTTTAAAGTAAAAATGTCAAAGTACCATAACTCCGTCATAAATCAGCAAGCTGGAACAAAAGCACGATATGCACAACTAGATGCTTCTTACCGATGCTTCTTGCCAAGTTTTGTCGAAATCCAACTAGGCGTTTAGGAGAAGTAGCGCCGACAAGAAATTAAAAAAAAAAATCTGAAAAAAATGCAATAGGCACAGCAATGCTTCCTACACCAAAAAAATATTAAAACAACAAAATAATGAAATTAAGAAAAATTTAAAAAAAAATAAAAAAAACAATAAAAAAGAAAAAAAAATATATATATATAAATTAAAACAAAAAAAACATATATCTATAAAAAAATAAATATATATATATATCTATTAAAAAAATAATAATAAAAAAAAAATATATAGAGGATCTTAAATAAGTTCCCATTTCATATAAGATTTATGAAACGAGTTATGAATTATTCAATTTTAACGACCCTTTTGGCGAGTTAAAATTAAAAATAATTCATAACGAGTTTCATAAATCTTATATGGAATGGGAACGAGTTTAAGATCCTTTTTATCACATAACATTGCAATCAAATTAGTAAAAATTAATTCAGATGGACATAGAACCGCCACGACGTCAGACACACTTTAGCGCCAAAACGTCACAAAATATGTGACGTCGTAACGTTGCGTCTCACACATGACGTTGCGTATAAAAGAGTTTGTGTTTTACCTCTTTACAAAATAGCAGTTTACGCCAACTTTTTAACAAACCAACAACAATGTTTTGTATAACGTGCATTATTTTTATAAGCTGTCACAAATAGTAATTTCATGAAAATGATCTGGATGAATTTGTAATAAATAAAATAGTTTCAGTTAATAAACTTGCGTAGTGTTACAGGTTTAACTCAACCAATCAAAATCGTTCCAGGTTGTATTACACGTGTGTCATACAATAGAATATTAAATGGGTGTTCGACACTGCTAACAGGACGGTATGTGATAAAAGAGGAATAATATCTGACGTACCTTAAAAAAATCGGCAAAAAACAACAAAACAATGATAATGTTATGAGTTAAACCGGGCCTTAAAAGTGGGTTATTACGGCCTTATAAAAGTTCTTAAAAAGTCCTTAAAGTTCATAATGATAATTCTGTATGAACCATGGATTGAAACAAGCTACACACTACTGGTGGTGCGTATTACTGGATTAATGCGGTCTTGATGTTGGAGGATACTGAGAATCTCGGGAAAAGTTTGTGTTGGAGTGGGCGACCACTGTACCCTTTTACAATGCTGAGATGGGGAATTGAACCCGGGTTGCATTGGTGAGAAGTAAGTGCTCTTCCCGGACAGACCAGTATTTAGTTGGTCCTGAAGTTTGTTATGTCATTGTTTTGTATGGACTCAGGTCAGTCTATAAACTGTGTTGCTGGTTGTTACTAGTGTTAAACCTTGATAGACTGTCAGTTACAAAATGAATGCCCTTAAATGAAAATAAAAGTAGCAAATCAAGAAGGCAATTTAAATATTTGCCAAGACATTGATTTCTCAGAAGCTTTAATTCTTGAAGTTTTGAACAATTGAATATTAGGGTTCCCACGCTTCAGGGATTTTTTTTTTTTTTCAAGGTCAGGGAATTGTCAGGGAATTTTGATAAAATGTCAGTGAATTTTTAAAATCTTGCAAATGTCTGGAATTTTCATTTCCTGCAATGGTTCAGCAACATATGGCTAAGGCAGTCTCTTTACTTTTTTACATCATTTTTATTTGAAATAAAACATCTTTCTGTTTATTTTAACAGAGAACATAATTCTGTTAAAAAAGCCAATAATTGTTTAAACTGGAAAAATGTGCAAAAAAAGTTTACTTTTTTAAAAGAGACTGAAATGGATTTGCATCCCTCGCCTCATGAGCAAATTTACTTTGTTGTGCATATAGGGGGCACTCCTCAGTTTCGCATGAATGTCCATGGTGTAAATCAGAAAGAAATCAACTAAGCATCTTTTAGGTCCATGGATGGTATTTATAATAATTATGAAGCACATGTTTGATGTTTTTTTCAGTTCTGAGTACTTCTAAGTTTATTTTGGTGTATTGGAATATGCATTCTTTGGTTTTTTTGGAGGCTATAAATAGAAAAATGTGAACCAATCAAAAACTTCCTAAAAATAGGTAAAATGGGTGATTTTCACTGACGGGGAGATCAGCATGGAATAACTTTTTAAAACGCCGGACTAGGTATGTAAAATTTAGCATTTCCTGATATGCAAGAGCATTATGAGTGCAGACATGACCCTGATATGTGTAGGAATTTTTTATTTTTTATTTATTGACATTTGAAATATTTCTAAAATTGCATTTTTAGCATGTTTTGAGGGGTGGGTAAATCTTAAAGAAATGGGACTACAAGTTGTACAGAAAATGCTTTTTGATACTTTTATTTGGTATGGAAACATGGGTAATTTTATTGTCTTCTAAGAAATGTATGACACAATGATGATGTGATTTATTTTTGCTCAAGAATTCAGGCTAAGGGCTTGTCATGGGTTTGATGATTGAGAAATGTACATTAAACTGTGGAGTGCCCCCTATATGTTGGTTGTTTGGATTAGCATGTCCTGATTGTATCCTGGTTTATCTTGGCTTTTAAGTAAATATAGTAAGTAATGAGACACTGTATATATATTTTATTCACTTCAAATGCTATAACCAGCAATTGTAATAGAATTTTTTTAAAAATGTATGAAAAGGGAGGAAAGTGTTGGCTGTAGGGGAGGATGGAGGCCAACATTTAATTCATTTATGAATATTAAATAAAATCTTAATGAAAATGAACACCGAAACGTAAAAAGATGTCAGGGAAATTTTGATTTTTGTCGGAAATGTCGGAAGTTTGGATCAAATGGTTTGTGGGAACTCTAATTATGTTTGACCATACTTTCGAAAAAAAGGTATAAGAAAATAGAAATGTGAGGTTTTAACTGGGGAGATGTCTATATAGACATGTTACTACATTAATATTGTCTCTGTAAAAAATACTGCATTGTAATTTTTTTTGGCTGGGTTTTTGAAAAAAAATGGTGGCTTATAGATTGGCTGTGTAAGCCCTGGCTGGCAGGCGTCCACATTTTGTGTTTTCTTTATATGTCAGCATTACCATGTCCGCTCTTCATCAAACTTTATCCGCACCTTCCTCTCATCAAGCACTGACCACTGAAAACACATCTACTTTCTCCAGAATATGCGTTACGTTAACCTTTTGTTTAAGTTTGGGTTGGGGGTAGGTGGGATGGGGTGGTGGGGGAGGGGGAGGGGTGTGGTGGGAGGGGCAGAATTATGTATCTCAGCATTACCATGTCCGATCTTCATCACATTTTAATAGCACCTTCCTCTCATCAAGCACTGACCATACCTTTAAAACTAGGTCACTGTAACCTACTTTCTCCAAAATATAATTATGTTATGTTAACCTTTTTAACTTTGTTATACGGGCTTCAACATTTGTTTTTATACCTCGATATCTTGGAATTGCCATGTCCAATTATTTTTTATATCTCAGCATTTTTTACTATTGTTTCTCATAAATTTGCGTCCCCAGTAATCTGATCTCCGGGTTATGCTTTGGAGATAGGATGTTAAATCAGGGACACAGTGTCATATAATCTGTAATTAACCTGCAAGATGTTTTAGTTTGTTACTCTTTACTATCTTATCGTATATATCTCTTTACTAACTTTTCATAGACCGAGTCTGGTACTTGCCTGCACGAGGCTGCCCTGCACGGGAAGTTGGAGGTAGTGCGTCTGCTACTGGACAGGGGCATAAATGTTTCTGCACGTGACCAGAAGGGTCAGACAGTCCTGGAGTTACTGAGTGAACACCAGTCGCAGCAGAGGACCTTCACCGAGATCACACAGGCTATCAAAGGTACTGCAACTGTAAACTTAACTGTTCATCTGAGAGAAAAAAAAAAAAATTTAGAGGCTATAGCATATTCTGACATTTTCACTACTTTTCAAAATTGTCGATGTAACAAACCTTGTATTTAGAATTGAATGTTGTTTAACGGCTCATCAACACAGTATAGGTTATTTAGAGCCGCCCCAGAGAGAGGGGAAGGATACATAGGAATCCGGGAACCTGCCCTACTCTTATTATCGAATAGATTCCTATGGTTCTTTAACGTGCTCGGAGGATAGACCCATACACGGGACCACCCGGTTTACGCCCCCATCCGACGGATGAGGCTAAGGTAAATTGTCTTGCCCAAGAACACACCGACGGAACTCAGTGGCACCACGGAGGATTGAACCCGGGGCCTCCGGTTACAAATCCGCCGCGCTACTGACTGCGCCACGCCAGCCCCTTAGAGAGAGAGAGTAATGACATGTTCTGAAATTGATTTTTATTCAATAACAATAAAAAAAATTCACCTGAACTTGAAGTTCCTGCACATGTCTCAAAATGTTTAAACCATGCATTTTTGACAGAGTTTAGAAAACTAATGACTAACAATCTGGACCTGGGTACTTCGCTGAATAAATCTACGATGCAGAAGGTCACTGAAATATAATGGTTTAAATGTACACTTACCTCAATAGCTTATTTTCGTCTAGAGCGAGTGCTGGTAATGGCTAGAAGGGAGGTAATTTGTAGGTTACTGCTAACTCCCATTGTTCCTGTCATTATTAACATTCTAATATTGAAATAATGTGTGTTACCATGTAAACAAGATTGTCATTTAATTAAATTTTCTTTCAAGAGCATACCTTATTTACTAATAAAGATAAATTCGCCATTTATTAAATAAATTTATTTGGCCTATAAGAGTTTCTTGAATTCATTTGTTTACTCTTTTGTTCATCAAATCATCGTTATAGTCGCCCACAGGTGCCACATATTCATCTTTCTGGAAAAATTCAGTTAATATATTAAAACTTTTTTAAATGGAGGTATTTTAAAAAGTTCTAGGTGAGGACCGCCATAATCCTTCTAAACGTTCAGTGACAAGAACAGATTTTGTCTAAATTTAAAGTTTTTGTTGTGGAATGATGTGAAATGAATACCATAACCACTTTAGAAATTGATAGATAGCAAATTGCTCTCCCATTGTTTCAGGGATATGATACCTTAAGCCATCTTCTTATTTGTCAAACATGTTTTGACTGTGTCGTTTTTATCTCGATGGCCCTGGTAACTGTTACAAATTTTTACTTGTCCGAATAGATCACATGACCAGGCCTGACAGTAACCATTCAGACGTAGGGTTATATGAGAGCCTATCTAGATGCACCAGTGGTAGTTTTGGAGATAAGCCAACAGCTGCAGTCAAACCTCTGCCTCCAGAGAAACCACCGGTAGCCGACAAATCGACCGTGAAAACACCAGAGAAACCAGTACCGGCCTCGCGACAGTCCATGATCAGGACATCACCGGCCCAATCTCCGGACGAACCATCGCCATTGTATGCCAAACCGAACAAAGAGATATCGGAAACTGATGACAGGTAGTGGATAGTAACAACCATACTGACGATATTTTGAGGCATGGACTTGAGATTACTTGTCCGAACATCTATATGTTCATCCTTTTTTATGCTCTCAAAGGGAGGCATACAGTAATTGTACCGTCCATCCGTTCGTATGTTCGTCCATTCGTCCTTATGTCCAAAATATTCATGTCTCAGCCATAACTTTGAAACTGAAGGGATTTCCATGAAACTTCACAAAAAGCTTAACCACAATGAGAAGGTGTGTCTTGTGCAAGATTCTGCAGGTCTCTAACCCAAAGGTCAAGGTCAGACTTGGAGGTCAAAGTTCAGATGAGTCAAAACATTTGGTGACATTCCTTGTTTGTCTAGATATTATGAGGCCATGGACTTGAAATGTTCTTTTTTATGGGGTTCAGTGCTACATTGTTGTATCTAAATATAAAAAAAGAAGAAGATGCAACAGTGTTGCATTAGTAGCAATTAATCGGTATAATTTACTTCATTAACAGGTAAGTGCCCATTCTGTCTCTAGGTATTATGTCTGCATACATTTTGTTAGCTCATGTCTGACCACAAAGGTTTGTATACCCGTCCCCATGCTGTCTTACCAGGATTGTTCCAAGTACTAACAAGCAAGGTTTTACGCAAGCGTAAAATAGCTGCCGGGAGAAAATAGCATTATATCTGGGTTGGAATTGGGAACAAAGTTTAACATTATAACCGATCAAGTCACGGGTGTTTAAAGATATTGAAAATAATAATGTCAGGAAGACGTAAACACGCCACAACCGTTTTTTCTTACCAGACACTTTCTTCCCAATTCAGAGAATTACTATCATCAGTTCTTCCTAGCAAACATTTTGAATCAAGGTGGGCGATCTCGCTTCGCTCTGGTCAAAACCTTGACATGCGTTACATATTGATTATATATTCACCTTTGTAGCGCGACATGCTAGAAGTACACATCAGCACAGAAATACAAGTGTTCACATGTATGGGATGCATGTGCTTTAGGGTGTGCATTACAGCACAGATAAACTTTTAACTGCTACCATGTGTAATTCTAAGATTGCATTATCAAAGTGAAAAACTCAAAGAAACTGTTCATTGTTACCTTACCATGTGCAATTATGAAAACCATATAAGGGTCGCTGTCGAAACAGCAGCGAATAACTCATGAACAAATTATAGGATACTTTTAATTGAAGGTTCAACACAGATCTGGTGTAGCTTCTTTATTTATATATAGATGCAGCAGTGTTGCATTGAACCCTCATAATAAATTAAATTTGTGCAACATTCTTCATTTGTTTCATCTTAGACTATTAGCTGAGTATTTGGGTATTTTACTCTCGTTTTTAGCTCTACTGATCAGAGATCAGCAGAGCTTATGCTGTGGTGCGGCGTCCGTCGTCCGTCTGTCCGTCTGTCTGTCCGTAAACTTTTTTTTGTAGCGACAACTCCTCTGAAACTACTGAATGGATTTTCATGAAACTTTACAGAAATGTTGCCCATGAAGTCTAGTTGATCCTAGCAAAAATTCATGTTGATGTGAAATCCAAGATGGCCGCCAAATCTAAAAATAGGTTTTTAAAATAGTTTGTAGCGACTACTTCTTGAAAACTATAAGTGATATTGATATGGGACTTTTTCTAAAATGATCAGCATGACATGATGTTGGTCCTTGTCAAAAATCGTTTCGATTCAACGTTAAACATGGCTGCCAGCGGCCATCTTTGTTTACATAGAATTATATAATGAAAACTTGTAGCGACTACTCCTCTGAAACTTCTCGACGGATTTTCATGAAACTTCACAGGAATGTTGCTTTTGATGTCTAATTGATCCTAGCAAAATTTTAGGTCGGCCGGAAATTCAAGATGGCCGCCACGACAAAAAATAAATTTTCAAAATACAAGTTTGTAGCGACTTCTTCTTGAAAACTATAAGTGATATTGATATGGGACTTTTTCTAAAATGATCAGCATGACATGATGTTGGTCCTTGTCAAAAATTGTTTTGATTCAACGTTAAACATTGCTGCCAGCGGCCATCTTTGTTTACATAGAGTTATATAGTAAAAACTTGTAGCGACTACTCCTTTGAAACTACTTGGCGGATTTTCATGACACTTTACAGGAATGTTGCTCTTAATGTCTAATTGATCCTAGCAAAATTTCAGATCGGCCGAAATTCAAGATGGCCGCCACAGCTAAAAATAGATTTTTAAAAAAGAAGTTTGTAGCGACTACATCTTGAAAACTATAAGTGATATTGATATGGGACTTTTTGTAAAATGATCAGCATGACATGATGGTTATCAGAGTTAAACATTATTTTGATTCGACGTTAAACATGGCTGCCAGTGGCCATGTTTGTTTACATAGAGTTATATAATGAAAACTTGTAGCGACTACTCCTCTGAAACTACTCGACGGATTTTCATGAAACTTCACAGGAATGTTGCTCTTGATGTCTAATTGATCCTAGCAAAATTTCAGGTGGGCCGGAAATTCAAGATGGCCGCCACGGCTAAAAATATTTTTTCAAAAAACAACTCTGTAGCGACTACTTCCTGAAATCAAAATCAATCAGTAGAGCTTCAAGGTCATTGACCTCTTGTTTAAAAATTGTAAGTATCATTACTCAACAACTTACTACAAATACTCAAAACATTTAAAATTCATGAGTTACGTATGTATTGTCCTGTGGAACAGTTTATTTCATATTTGCACGATGAAAATGGTTCTAAGCATGGGTCTTATATTAAGAACAAAAGCCATACAGTGTTTTGTTTTACTTAACATCCATTTAATGATAATGGTTGTTTCTTTTAAAATGACGGGTTCAATCCTCCGTGGTGCCACTGAGTTCCGTCGATGTGTCCTTGGACAAGACACTTTCCCTTAGCCTCGTCCGTCGGATGGGGACGTAAACTGGGCGGTCCCGTGTATCGGTCTATCCTCCGAGCACGTTAAAGAACCATAGGAATCTATTCGATAATAAGAATAGGGCAGGTTCCCGGATTCTTATGTATCCTTCCCCTCTCTCTGGGGCGGCTCTAAATAACCTATACTGTGTTGATGAGCCGTTAAACAACATTCAATTCAATTCAATTCTTTTAAAATGTATTAAATGGATTCCCATCTATTTTGAAAGCATGAACTATTTAAAATGTGTTTTACTTTGAATGTTTTCACTGTTTAAGACTCATTTATTTTGAATCTGATGATTAAATACTCTTTGCATTATGATAAAATACTCGTTGCAGTATGATTAAATACTCCTTGCAGTCAAAAACTATCTACAGCTCTGGACTAATATTAACAACTCTGCACAAGATGATCAATTATAGTCTTACTTTTGACATAGTTTCAAAAGAGTTATGGCCCTTATTCATGTTTCTGTGAATTTAAGGAGAGTACTATGGTAGGTTTTGGTTTTGTACAGTTTGAAGAAAAATGATTTTATAATTTAAAGTAATTGTGTCACCTGCATAGCATGGCAGACACTTAGGAATCACTTTGTCTGCCATCTATCATAGTTTGTCATCGTCTGTCTGTCCCACTTTAACCTGCAACCTAATCTAGGTCGTAACTTGAAAAGCATTTGACCTATGTTCATGAAACTTCACACACACATTCATCTTAAGCCAAGGAATGTTGCTACTCATGTACAATAACTCTGACTTTCATGTTTTTCAGAGTTCTGCCCTCTTTCATAAAACTTTAACAAACGCATAACTGATTGAACTTGCTGAAATAAGCACAGGCAGGCAACAATTAGAACTCATTTAATCCACCTGTCTGGTGGACTATATCTGTCTGGCATCCATTTGTAAAAGGTTTCCATGAGATCTACAAATATATTATCCGATGGAGTTTGCTATTTTCCCAACATAATATAACATTTGTTGGCAGGACTACTTACATTTTCAGAGTTGTCAGTGTCGCGAGTTCCGTCGGTGACCCGGTACCCCCACCATTACCTCCAAGATCGTCAATCTTCCAAGACAAACCTGCGAGATCTTCATCTTACCACGATAAGGCGCTGGGGCAGCAGCCGACAGGTACAGTTTTACCTGCTCTCGCATCTTTAGTATCCCTCGCAAAGCTGGGTGTGTGATGGGGTGGTGGATTTTTTTTCTTCCTTCAAACAAAAAAGTGTTGGTGGATAGTGATGACTACATCTGCTCAGTGTATTAGGCAGAAATTCAAGAACCGGGTGTCCAAATATGCTAACAGGGTGTGCAAAACAATTTGCTAACACGTGTTACGCGCCAATTCGCGACAAATGGGTGTCTCTGGGGTAATTTATTTTCACAGATAAAGGTTAAAAACGTGCATTTTAGATCATCTTTCTTCTATAAATGTATACAAGACATAACAATATTGAGACAGTAAGAGTTTGAAAGTGTTGTTTAACAAAAAAACAAAAACTAATTTTTTTCCCCACCCACTTGTCCAAATATTGGCCGCGATTTTTCAAAAACAACCGTGCAAAGACGGCTGCACGGTTGGCTGGCTAATACACTGCATCTGCTTGTTGTATTTCTATATATGTTAGTAGATATGTTAGTTAAGTTCAGATTTCAGGTCACTGCGGACCCGACGGTGGCTTCAAGTTCTCCGGCCATGTTTTGTTTCATGAACATGTTTATGTTTGTTTAAATCGAAATCAATAAGCAACAATAGATATTTACAATTTGCACATTGCAATATCTGTGAAAAACGAGAATAAGATTTTATTTGATGACGTAGAAAACTTTGAACAGGTAAATTAATCCACATGTAAATGTATTTATCAATTATCTGGCAATAGTTGTGCAGCTATACAATTCAGATTTCCCCGTGCAGTCACGCAGTGGTAAAAGTAGTATCTACGTCATGCAAATAATACTTATTTTTATATACAACTTAATAGCGGTTTTAAATATATGTTTCTCTCTGGGACTATCAAGAAATCTTTATATGATGTTTAAGAGTTAAATTGATAATACTACAAAAAGGGTGGCCATTCATCTTTAATGGTAGAGCATCTGCCTTTCATTCTGCGGAGGTTGTGGGTTCCCTGACAGGGTCACACCAAGGACTTTATAAAATCTGGTACTGGAAGTTACGTTGTTTGGCGTTCAACATATAAAGTGTAGTGCTAGGACTGGTGGGCCCAATCATTTGGTGTATGCATGCATATATGCACGCACACTTTTTTACAGTTTGCATATCTCTTCGTTTTTATTGACTCCTTCAAAATGTTTACATCTACCTTTTGCCAAAAGCAATCATTTTCAGTTTCTTGTAGAAAAAATAAAATTGATTGGAAAATATTTTAAAGAAATGCTTTCAAAAAAAATAAAATGATCCCCTGCAAGTAATCATACACAAAAAAGCGACACAATGAATCAAGTACGGTACAGTTAAATAATCTGTTTAAATTTCAGATCAGTTTATGTATGATTTTTACCTTAATTATTCGTATTATTGAACGTTATCGGCTGTGACGTTGACGTCAACAACACTTTACTGACCTCATGACTCAACGTCCCCGTTAGCTATTTTTGGTTTCAGAGCTAGTTATTAATATTGAGCAATTATGAATACTCTTTTCCCTGAGAAATCCCAATCTTTCACCCATAGAAATTTAATAAAATGTGATAACACTTATTTGTGTATGTATAATCAATAGACCTTTCGTCATGAACTAAGTAAGAGTTGTATGTTCAAGGGCACGGCTCGAGGTCATGCAGTTTTTGTGTATCAAACTAAACTACAAAATTGCTTTATATGATGGACGGAAACGCTGTGAGTGTGCATATGATTATTATTATAGTAACATTGATGTAACGTTGTCGGAGCTAGTGTTAAAACTGCTTCTCATCCTTGTGTAAGATGCTGTTTCTGTTTCAGTATTGGAGGCTGGTAGCCCAGATAAAGGCAGTCCAGGAACCAATCCAAAATCTACTATGGTACGTAACTGACGCTTATTGTTTCTATGTGTCTCTTTTCCCAGCAGCACCCTCTCTTTAGTACATATAACTCAATCAAGATATAACTTGCTCATTAATATTATTTTAATAGTTCAAAGCAAATTGTGTTTACTTATTACTAACGCAGCGGCGTCAACATTCAACTTCTGTGTTTAGGTCATTTTCTCACAAACTGTATGCACTAGACCTTTCAAACCTTGTTTAAAGTTGTATCTTGGGCGGTACATCGCAACTTGATAAAACAAATGTGGCTGTGACCTTGACCGTCCAAGCATGTGGCAGCTAACTTAATAATTTTTTCATTCAACTTTTGCATTTAGGTCGCTTTCTCACAAACAGTATGCACTAGACCTATCAAACATTGTTTATAGTTGTATCTTGGGTGGTACATCGCAACATCTCAAAAAGTATATGTGGATGTGACCTTCATCCTCCAACAAGCACATAACTTTCTCATAAACTATAATTATGTACTAGATGCTTTAAACGTAGTTTATAGCTTAATCTTTGGAAGACGTAACATTCTAGTTTTACATAGTTGTGTCTTGGGTAGAGCATCTTTTTAGATGCATGGATTTCATCTGTCACACTGACCTACATTTTTGGGAGTGATGATTTTTAAAAATGATTTATTTTTTTATTTTTAGCTCGACTGATCAAAGATCAGCAGAGCTTATGCCGTGGTGCGGTGTCCGTCGTCCGTCTGTCCGTCCGTAAACTTTTTTTTGTAGCGACTACTCTCTGAAACTACTGAATGGATTTTCATGAAACTTTACAGAAATGTTGCCCATGAAGTCTAGTTGAACCTAGCAAAAATTCATGTTGATGTGAAATCCAAGATGGCCGCCAAATGTAAAAATAGGTTTTTAAAAAACAAGTTTGTAGCGACTACTTCTTGAAAACTCTTAAGTGATATTGATATGGAACTTTTTCTAAAATGATCAGCATGACATGATGTTGGTCCTTGTCGTAAATCGTTTGATTCGACGTTAAACATGGCTGTCAGCGGCCATCTTTGTTTACATAGAGTTATATAATGAAAACTTGTAGCGACTACTCCTCTGAAACTACTTGACGGATTTTCATGAAACTTCACAGGAATGTTGCTCTCGATGTCTAATTGATCCTAGCAAAATTTCAGGTCGGCCAGAAATTCAAGATGGCCGCCACGGCTAAAAATAGATTTTCAAAAAACAAGTTTGTATCGACTACTTCCTGAAATCAAATTCAATCAGTAGAGCTTCAAGGTCATTGACCTCTTGTTATAATATTTCATAATATAGCCATGTGTTGCCATAAGATTGTATTGACCATCATCATGTGTTGTTGTCATAGTATTGCATTGAACATCATTATGTGTTGTCACAGAATTGCATTGTCCATTGTGATATGTTGTTGTCACAGGATAAAATTGTCCGGCATAATGTCGGATTGTTTTGGGTGCCTTCATGAACAAGTTACTAGCTTGATTGCCTTTTCCATCATCATGTGTTGTTGGCATATGATTGCATTGTCCATGGCCATGTGTTGTTGTCATATGATTGCATTGTCCATTGTCATGTGTTGTTGTCATAGGATTGCATTGTCCATCATCATGTGTTGTTATATGATTGCATTGTCCATGGCCATGTGTTGTTGTCATATGATTGCATTGTCCATTGTCATGTGTTGTTGTCATAGGATTGCATTGTCCATGGCCATGTGTTGTTGTCATATGATTGCATTGTCCATTGTCATGTGTTGTTGTCATAGGATTGCATTGTCCATCATCATGTGTTGTTATATGATTGCATTGTCCATGGCCATGTGTTGTTGTCATATGATTGCATTGTCCATTGTCATGTGTTGTTGGCATATGATTGCATTGTCCATGGCCATGTGTTGTTGTCATATGATTGCATTGTCCATTGTCATGTGTTGTTGTCATAGGATTGCATTGTCCATCATCATGTGTTGTTATATGATTGCATTGTTCATGGCCATGTGTTGTTGACATAGGATTGCATGGTCTATGGTCATGTATTGTCATAAAATCATAGGATTGCATTATCCATGATCATGTGTTGTTGTCATATAATTGCATTTTCCATGGTCGTGTCTTGTTGTCATAGGATTGCATTGTCCATGGTCATGTGTTGTGGTCATAGGATTGCATTGTCCTTGGTCATGCGTTGTGGTCATAGGATTGCATTATCAATCAGTAGAGCTTCAAGGTCATTGACCTCTTGTTATAGAATGCCATTTTGTTTTTAAAAGAATGCACTTAAATGCCATAAATCAGCAAAATGTAAACTCCATTGTTTTTAGCTCTACTGATCAGAGATCAGCAGAGCTTATGCCGTGGTGTGGCGTCCGTCGTCCGTCCGTCTGTCCGTCCGTTAACTTTTTTTTTGTAGCGACTACTCCTCTGAAACTACTGAATAGATTTTTATGAAACTTTACAGAAATGTTGCCCATGAAGTCTAGTTGATCCTAGCAAAAATTCATGTAGATGTGAAATCCAAGATGGCCGCCAAATCTAAAAATAGGTTTTTAAAAAACAAGTTTGTAGCGACTACTTCTTGAAAACTCTAAGGGATATTGCTATGGGACTTTTTCAAAAATGATCAGCATGACATGATGTTGGTCCTTGTCGAAAATCGTTTTGATTCGACGTTAAACATGGCTGCCAGCGGCCATCTTTGTTTACATAGAGTTATATAATAAAAACTTGTAGCGACTACTCCTCTGAAACTACTTGACGGATTTTCATGAAACTTCACAGGGATGTTGCTCTTGATGTCTAATTAATCCTAGCAAAATTTCAGGTCGGCCGGAAATTCAAGATGGCCGCCACGGCTAAAAATAGATTTTTAAAAAATTAGTTTGTAGCGACTATTTCTTGAAAACTATAAGAGATATTGATATGGGACTTTTTCTAAAATGATCAGCATGACATGATGTTGGTCCTTGTCGACAATCGTTTTGATTCGACGTTAAACATGGCTGCCAGCGGCCATCTTTGTTTACATAGAGTTATGTAATGAAAACTTGTAGCGACTACTCCTCTGAAACTACTTGACGGATTTTCATGAAACTTCACAGGAATGTTGCTCTTGATGTCTAATTGATCCTAGCAAAATTTCAGGTTGGCCGGAAATTCAAGATGGCCGCCACGGCTAAAAATAGATTTTTAAAAAATAAGTTTGTAGCGACTACTTCTTGAAAACTATAAGAGATATTGATATGGGACTTTTTCTAAAATTATCAGCATGACATGATGGTTATCCGAGTCGAACATTATTTTGATTCGACGTTAAACATGGCTGCCAGTGGCCATCTTTGTTTACATAGAGTTATATAATGATAACTTGTAGCGACTACTCCTCTGAAAGTACTTGACGGATTTTCATGAAACTTCACACAAATGTTGCTCTTGATGTCTAATTGATCCTTGCAAAATTTCAGGTCGGCCGGAAATTCAAGATGGCCACCATGGCTAAAAATAGATTTTCAAAATACAAGTTTGTAGCGACTACTTCTTGAAAACTATAAGTGATATTGATATGGGACTTTTTCTAAAATGATCAGCATGACATGATGGTTATTCAAGTCGAACATTATTTGGATTCGACGTTAAACATGGCTGCCAGTGGCCATGTATGTTTACATAAGAGTTATATAATGATAACTTGTAGCGACTACTCCTCTGAAACTACTTGACGGATTTTCATGAAACTTCACACGAATGTTGCTCTTGATGTCTAATTGATCTTAGCAAAATTTCAGGTCGGCCGGAAATTCAAGATGGCCGCCATGGCTAAAAATAGATTTTTAAAAAATAAGTTTGTAGCGACTACTTCTTGAAAACTATAAGAGATATTGATATGGGACTTTTTCTAAAATGATCAGCATGACATGATGGTTATCCGATCCGAGTCGAACATTATTTTGATTCAATGTTAAACATGGCTGTCAGTGGCCATCTTTGTTTACATAGAGTTATATAATGAAAACTTGTAGCGACTACTCCTCTGAAACTACTTGACAGATTTTCATGAAACTTCACAGGAATGTTGCTCTTGATGTCTAATTGATCCTAGCAAAATTTCAGGTCTCCCGGAAATTCAAGATGGCCACCACGGCTAAAAATAGATTTTCAAAAAACCAGTTTGTAGCGACTACTTCCTGAAATCAAAATCAATCAGTAGAGCTTCAAGGTCATTGACCTCTTGTTAGTTATTAAAATGTTTACAAACTTTCATTTAAACAACATTTACCTTTTATTTCTAAGTCCCGTCCCCGCTAGGCGAGACACGTGAATATGCATATTTTTTGTTTACTTTAAAGCAGTTTTAAAGTCAAAATGAGGCAGGATTAATAAATCGAGATGCTAATTTTAATGCTTCAATAAAAGTCAAAATTGGAATTTGCAGTGTATCCCTTTAAAAACAAGTAACACACGCAATTATCTATAGACAGATTACTATTCAATGTTCAAGAGTAGCATGTCATATTCTTAAATTATTGCATATGCGTTTACAAGCTTCGTTTACTTGCAATCTTACAGGAAACGTCAATATTCGCTCATATTGACGTGTAATAAAGTCATATCGTTCGTGATTGGTGCATTTTTCTGTTCATGTTAAAGAAAGTATGTCACATGATGTAAACTATGTTGGTTTCATTGTGAAAATTTCCACGATCCAACGACAGTATGTTTGTTTCAAATAAATATTTTTGATGAAAATTAAATGTTAAAACCTATTGTTTTGTTCTAATTGTTCGTTGTTGTATTAAAAATATGTATGCAATAAAAAGGTTATTAGATTTGTCTTGGGATATATGCACTCGTTCTTCAGCGTATAGATATTGCGCTCCTAAAGTCGCGCAGAATTGTTATGCTGAAGAACTCGTGCATATATCCCATTACAAATCTAATAACCAATAAATATACTTGTCTAGCAGAACTTTAGTTGCAATTGTTTGTTACAACTGTAAGATAATTTCCAGTTTAGAAAAACATTAAATAATTCCTGGGCACCTTGTCTAATACTCAAAACGTTCACAGATAGGATAGGCTCTACCTGCAGATATATTCTCACCTTAAATGATTTAAAGCAATATATGGTATTTCCAATTTGGTCTGACTAGTCTTAAAACTAAGATGGTCTGAAATGTCTTAAGATTGTGTCCAAAACGTCCAACAGGAAGTCTGAATTGTCCAGCTTCCAAATCAACCATGGCCCAAAACATACATAACTCTGGAAAGCATTCTGTAGCCTGCATCTGCATGTCCGTTTTCGAGTGACAATATCTCAAATCATGTTTGTGTCAAGTTTATATAAATGGTGTTGGGTGAATTGGCTGCACATCATTACATGGTCCGAGTATTACTCTCATACGCCATCCAACCCCTTCTCAAAAACGGGGTATGAAATAAAACCTTAATTTCGGCTTAAAACGTTTGCATATTGTAAAACTGAAACATTTTAGGTAATTTTAAACAGATTATCGCTCTTTTCAGTAAAAATGATTTTAAATGGGTTTATTGTCGAAATATCCGTTATAAATCCTGCTAATGAAAGCTTTCACATTGCTTAATGCAATTAAGTTGAGATCACGTAATGCAGTGAAAAATGTAGTACCTATGTGGTGGTTTACGGTGAAATATCGGAATGAATTGTTCCGCACGAACTACTTTTCAAACAGTTGGAATCATAGCTTTATGGCAGGAACAGAACACAAATTTATAAGAGCTATGATTCTCACAGCTTCTTACTAGTAATCCGAGCCTTCTCTGACCTTACCAGCCCTTTTTACGATTTTGACATTTCAACTGGTTAAAAAGTCACTCACAAAAAAAGGCTTTTAGGGTCAGAGAAGGATCGGATTACTTTACTAGTAGAATTTATGAGGATTAGATTGTATGCCTTGACTTTTTAACGTGGAGAACAGGGCACTTATCTAGATTGAAGGACAAGGCACTTATCTAGATTGAAATCCATCGCCCACGTCTGAGATCACCAATCATAAAAAAAAAGTAAAAAGTGTTGAAAGATAAATATCGAACAATAATCATAATTTGTGATGTTGTTTCAGGTTGTACCAAAGAAACCTCCACGCATGAAGAAATCTCCGGCACCAGTGCGCCGTTCCACGTCCACCGAAGAATGCCCGTCACCTGATTCCCTTCCCACTAACACTATTTTTCCCAGTAAGCCTAGCACAGATAATTCAAGCTTGTCCAGTAAGCCTAACACAGATAACACAAGCTTGCCTAGAAGGCCCAGCACAGATAATAACAGCTTACCTATTAGGCCCAGCACAGAAAGCATTCCAGATAAAACTAGCAGCATTCCAAAAATTGAGGTTGTTACCAGTGATAACACTGACTCTGTCATTTCCTCCCAGCATTCCTTGAAACATTCCCAAAAACAGATGGACCAAGATGCAGAAATCAAAACTAAAATGCCAGAATCAAAAGCTCATTCCAGCCATGCACGCCCACCTCTAAGCCCCAAACCAGTGATTCCCCCTAGAGTGGCTGCTTCCATTTCACCGGGAGATAACTCTATAGATCCCCAGACTGGTAAACAAGTTTTCCAAGAGTTCTATATGGAAATGAAACAAGTCCAACCGGTGGAGCCCATTAAACAGGTTGTGGACTTGAAACCTGAAGGTAATACTGATTTAAGTTCAAAACCGGATGATACTAATGTTGATAACTATGGAATACTGTTTCCTCAGTTTAAAAATAGTTCACCGGACAAATCAAGGAAATTCAAGAAACCTGAATTCAAACGAACAAACACAGCCCCTGAGGAAAATCTTTATGTAGGACATAACCCCAAATCCCCAGTGTCATCATTTAAGGAAAAACAAATAAAAAGAGCAAATACGGCCCCAGATGAAAGCAGCTTGTACACAAGTATGTCGGGATCTGGGAACGAACCTCCCCCACCCAAACATGAACCTTTCAAGGAAAATGAGTATGCAGAGATTCCTGAAAAGTCGCCAACTTCTCCGAAAGAAAACATTTATTCAACTATAACAGACACTAAGAAGGTATTAGAAAGTCAAACAAGTATATATTCGGAGATCTCAGATTTATCTCCCCCTGTTTCCCCTAACGACAAGGGAGATCATTCTGAACCAACTGCTGAGAAAGATGATGAGAACAATTTTGTGACTGATGAAAGTAAAGTGGAGTGTGATACAAAAGGTAAATATATTTGTTTAGAATTATCTTATTTAAACGGATTAACGGCAGTCTTGATTTGTTGAAAAATCCTGGCGTGCCGTTAGTTTTGCTACATTATTTGCATTTGTTCAGTCATAAGAATGGTATGAAGAAAATTGTGATGATATATTGCACCAATAATATATATAAACCTATGGTAGAATAAGACGAAAAAATTAAAACTCAAAATTTCATTTAATTATAGGCAAGCAGGTTTAAAGTCGAAATGATACTAGATAAGTTAATCGAGATGCAAATTGCACTGCATTATAAACACTTCAAGATTGCCATGTGCCCTTTCTGCAAGCTTACACGCAGTCAATTATATGAACCTTTTGGGGTATCTTTATATTACTACCTTAGATATAATCCTAGAAAACTCTAAAAATATTTCTATACACCGTGACTTACATCGAAACTTTGACGCAAACATTCATGAACATTTATCTTTTGTTGAAGCTGTTTTGCCATTTTGGATTTATAAATTTCCTGATTTTCCCAATTCTTTCAGCTGTTAGTAGAAATAAGTTAAATTCAGGCTGAAACGTAAGACAAACACACCCTGAAATCATATGGGTAACCCCCACTATATGAGCGAATAGTTTCTGACAGTTAAATGATACCAATATATTCATTAGAGAAGGAAAACTTCTCAGCCATTTACAACATGTTTTGCATAGTACATATTCTGTTTACCTCCCTTTAATAAAAAGAAGTCATCCGTATGCATAAATATCTGAGAATTATTTTTCTCTCTCTTTTTACTCGGCTTTCACAAAGTCAGGTAGGGGCTATATAGGAATCATGGTGTCCGTCTTATAACACGTTTTTGTCACGTCACATCGGGTAACAATTCTTCATTACTAGCGTTTTTCAAACAGTTTTGAATGAGTTGTTCCCAAACTTCATATACTGGTAACAACTGGTGACCTTATGTCCCTCTGCATCACCCATTGTTGACTGCCTAATTTATAACATAGTTATGGCCCTTTGTTTGACTAAGAATTAAAACAGAGCGGTTATAGTTTTCTTTGTCCTCATGTCTCGTTTCTTTTTAATAGGAAAGATATTGCTGTATATATATATACTTTCGTTTCATTTCAGCCACTGAAATACAAACGTAAACCAAGTTTATATCAGTCTATGCATTTGGGCTGTCTTATAGTTTCCTTTTCATGACAAAAATAACACTTCAGACCATGTCTATGTCCAAGTGTAAACTGAACAATAGTTTCTTTTCAAACATTAGATGTTCATCTGTGATTACTCCATTAAAATTACTGAATACTTTTTCTTCCTTGCATATCTGCCAACACTCCTGCCAGGAGAAAAATTCATCGATGAGTAAGTTGGTGATTCCCACCCCTCACCCATCTTAATTTTTTACGTTAAATTAAACGTAAAATTTACGTTTTTTCAGAAGAAGAATCTTGCTTCAATCAGCCTACTGATATTAGATTATTTGTTAAAATCTGCAAAATATATGTTAGATTTGCATAGATTCTGTAAAAAATAAAGTCAGGGCTAAATAGACCAATCTCCCTACTGTCAGAAGTTGGCAGACATGCTTATGTAACCAAATTTTAACACAATTGTATATGTTTGGCTGCTTCACTCACACACACACACAAGCTAAAATTCACTCACATACATGTAGCACCCACAAATTGTGATACAAACATTGATTTAGCGCTAATTTGATTACTGGATTTTGTATTTATTATTTATGAATATGTTATAGATGCTTTTGAAAAATAAAAATAAATAAAAAATAAAAAAGTTTACATGATAATTTTATGCAAAATTTACTTTGATGGCACAATAATTCAAGTAGAGCACTTTTATACATATTTATATAAACAAAATTCAGAGTTATAGAGACATTAACCCTGCAATCATGACTGTTGTTGCCAGTACTAGTTGATGACTAATACAGTGTACCGGGTGCCAGTCTACTTGGACCTGAAAAATAATTCAGAACCTGCTGAAAGACACCCACCAGGTTTGAAAAATATACGACTTCCTTTGGGAAAAAGAGCCTTTAAGATATTAATTCAATATAAAATACAATATTAAAATAAATGCTTACGGTAAAGCAAAACTTTCAGTTTAGTTTTAACAAATTTCTGGTCATAAACATGGGAGAATATAAGAATCCATCATGAGTATCCATGTGAGATAGGGAAATCTCAACCTCGGGATCAGAATTGCACCCAGGAACTCATCAAAGCCTTGTCCCTGGTTGCAATTCTGACCCCTCGGGTGAGATTTCCCTATCTCACATTGATAAACTCATGATGGATAATTTTCTCCCATTATGCCATTAGTACAAGCATGCTTCAATGACTATTTGATTTATCGCTAGAATAAGGCGACGTCACCAACGTGATGTCATGACGTTTCATGTAAGAATCACATGTCATGTAGGATAGAGTCCATCTTCCATGGGGGGAAAACCCTATCTCACATGACTAGAAATGGGAGAATACTCTTACTCATGAGATATGTAATACATGGAGTCAAAACTCGCTGCAAAGCATGGTTGACATATTATAATTCTAGGTTGGCTTTACTAATAAAGGAACATTTCTCTTTTGATTTATAATTCATAGAATTGCACCACAAAATCGTATTCCCTTTGGTGTCTTTAATATTCCAAACTTTACTTGAAACAAACTTTATTTTAAATGAATAGAAGATGGAATGCATGAAGGTATATGCTTTCCAAACCGTTGAAATAGTATTTCTACCCTCGCTTTCACAGTTAAGTGGGGGCTATATAGGAATCATGTTGTTAACGTTAATTAATTAATTAGGAATTAACGTCCCTTCGCTTCCCGTCACGTAACACATTTTTGTCACGTCCCGTCACGTCGCATCCCGTAACACATTGTCATTACTTTCATTCTTCAACCCAGTTTTGAATGGGTTTTTCCCAAACTTCATATACACATTACAACTGATGACCTTATCTTATTTTCCAGGATGCGATAAAATAATATCTACCTCATACCTAGCATGGTGGTATATTCTTGTACATTGAATGCAAATCTTACGAATTAGATGACCTGTATTAACCCTTAACCTGCTAAGCACGCCTATAACAGCCATTGTGTCCATTGTAAACTCAGATCAGTGTTTGTCACATAAATGGAATGATCTTAATTCAAAGAAAGAACAGTCCATTTATACTTGTAGCAGGTTAGGGGTTAATATGCATATTTGCAAATGTTCAAAGTAATATTAAGTCAGATACTTGTATAATAAAATTGATTGATAGTACCTACCTTGTTCAATTATTAGTTAATATTAAAGAGACACACTGCCGTCTCGAATTTTTAAAGGGAATGTAGCGCAACAGCCAAACAAGATTTTTTATTGAGAGTTCTGAAAAACGTGGAAAAAAGTGAAAGATTATAAACGAAAAAGATATGACCATTTGGAGGTTGTTCTAAAATGGGAGATAATAATCATTTTGATACTTTTTTCACCTTTATTAATTTTTTTCAGAACTCTCAATAATAAAGATAGTTTGGCTGTGGCGCTACATTCCCTTTAAACTTGTATTTTTACATGACTTTACTAAGACTTGCATATTTGGTTTAAAAATATTTTATTTCAGCATTTTTACAACATATATAGTACAATACTTAGTAGGATTGGAACGAAAGAAAATTTTTATAGAGTTACTCTCTTTGCATATTGGCAAGTTATTAATAATAGTTTAAAGAAAAATCCATATTTGCAAATTATTATTAATGGTTAAAAGAAAAATCTTATAGAGTAACTCTCTTTGCATATTTGCAAATTATTGTTAATAATTATTGGAAAACTTCAAAGCAAATTGTGTTTGCATAATAATATTTTGTCAATAATATATTTAAACCTATGATAGAACGATTTAGTTTTTTTGAAAAATCCTAAATATTTAATACAGTCAAACTGGATCCATAAATCAAGATGAAATTTGATTGCTTGATAAATACTTCAAGATTGCCATGTGTGTCCCTTTAGTACTGTGTTGTGTTGAAAAAATTATTGCCATTTAGATATACCTCTTTAAATTTAACCAAGATCTGAATTGAGATTACATGTTATTAGTATTTTGAAATTGATTTGTTTTTGTTTGTTTGGTATTTGTTTTTGTTTGTTTGGTGTTTTACGTCACTTTCAACACATGTAAGGTTATATATGATGGTCGATTTTTTGTGGTGGAGGCAGACCACCCACTTTTCCTGGGTAGAACCAGTACTGTAGACCTCCCGCCATCCGTAAGAATCGACACTTCCTCACTTACAAGTCGAGCTCCCTCTGGGATTCGAACCAGCAGCGGTGAGAGGCAAAAGTTTACATCGCAACGTCTTTAACCATTCGGCCACGGAAACGCTTCTTTTGAAATTGAATGTGATTAATTATCCTGCGATAAATATAATTAGCCAAAATCAATAGTTTACGTGCATATTTTTTAAATGGAAAACTCACATATTTAGCGTACTCACCTATTTAGTATATGGGCAATTTGCATATTTTTAATATCTGGGAAAATCCAACCATGATGAGATTAATCAGACTCACTGATCATGCATGGCTTAATGTTTTGAGCAACCATATGATAACTCGCAGGATCATCTGCATAGTTATCGTGCAGATAGCTGCCACCGAAACATGATGGCTTTAAGAATTAGAAAAGTCAAGAGATGCTGCTAAGAATGCCACCACACAATTTGCGTATGAAAAAATTGCATAAACCAGTAACCTGTATACCACATAATGAACGTAAAAATACCTTTTTTGATAAGCTAGAAGCCAACCAGCCAACCGTGCAGCCGCCTTTTGTATGGGCTTTTTTTAAATGTTGCAGCCAAAATTTGGTGTGTGTGGGGTAAATAGCACTTCCCCCCACTTACCTTATTGTTTCTAATTAGCGCCCCCGGGGGCGTGACATTTTCTGAAAGGGGGGGCGGGGGCGCTTATTAGAACGCTTTTCGTAAGCCAGTACACATTTTAATTTCCTTATATAATGCTAAAAATGTTGTGTTACTGAAATATGGAATTAAATTCATAAGTGTGTGTATACTGTTTCTTGGATTTAACCACTTTTCTTGGATATTAACCACTTTTACACCTCAAGGTAAGATTTTTTATGGCCCGAAAAATTTCAGGGGCATATAGTAATCGCATCGTTTTCTGTCTGTCCGGATTCTGTCTGTTCTTCTGTCCGGATTCCGTCATTCCGCAGTTCGTGTCTGGACTGTACCTTCAAAACACTGCATGGATTTTTGATTAACTTGGCACAAGTGATCACCATAACAAGACGATGTGTCGCGCGCAAAACCCAGGTCCGTACCTCAAAGGTCAAGGTCACACTTGAAGTTCATAGGTCAAAAACAGGTACGCAATTTCGTGTCCGGACCGTAACGTCACAACCGCTGCAGGGATTTTTAAATTCCCTGGCACAAGTGATCACCATGACAAGACGATGTGTCGCGCGCAAAACCCAGGTCAAGTACCCCAAAGGTCAAGATCACACTTGCAGTTCATAGGTCAAAAACATGTACGCAATTTCGTGTTCGGACCGTAACGTCCCAACCCCTGCAAGGATTTTTAAATTACTTGGCACAAGTGATCACCATAACAAGACGATGTGTCGCGCGCAAAACCCAGGTCGGTACCTCAAAGGTCAAGGTCACACTTGCAGTTCATAGGTCAAAAACAGGTACAGAATTTTGTGTCCGGACCGTACCGTCACAACCCCTGCAGGGATTTTTAAATTCCCTGGCACAAGTGATCACCATGACAAGACGATGTGTCGCGCGCAAAACCCAGGTCAAGTACCTCAAAGGTCAAGATCACACTTGCTGTTCATAGGTCAAAAACAGGTACGCAATTTCGTGTTCGGACCGTAACGTCACAACCCCTGCAAGGATTTTTAAATTACTTGGCACAAGTGATCACCATAACAAGACGATGTGTCGCGCGCAAAACCCAGGTCCGTACCTCAAAGGTCAAGGTCACACTTGCAGTTCATAGGTCAAAAACAGGTACAGAATTTTGTGTCCAGACCGTACCGTCACAACCCCTGCAGGGATTTTTAAATAACTTGGCACAAGTGATCACCATAACAAGACGATGTGTCGCGTGCAAAACCCAGGTCTTCAAGGTCAAGGTCACACTTGGAGGTCAAAAGTCAAATTGTGTCCGGTCAATAACTTTTGCATGCCTGGACGGATTTTCAAATAACTTGGCACAAGTGCTCACCACAACCAAACATGTCATGCACAAAATCCAGGTCCATGGCTACAAGGTCAAGGTCATACATAGAGGTCAAAGGACACTTCGGGGGCATTTATCACTTACAGTGATGTTTTTTTATTGTTTTTTTAAAGGGGGGGGGGGGGAGCTAATTAGAAACAATATGGTACTTTCTCAATAGTGTTATGTTTTGGATTCCTTTAAAAAATAAATGTTATCTTAAATATGCTTTTTTCACCTTTATCTGTAAAGAAAAAATTGCCTCAGAGGCACAACCCAATGATCGCAGATTAGAGTTAGTGTGCATTAGCAAATAATTTTACACATCTTGTTTGCATATTTGCCCACCCAGGTTTTTAATTTTGGCAGAATAAACGGTCTAGAAGATAAAAACACCATTTTATTATTAAGTGCAATTTTTATAATAATAAAAAAATGCAAGTAATGGAAAAGAACAGGCATGATCAAGTTTTAAAACTGATGAGATGTGAAAATGAAATTATATACCTGTATTAAAGGGACACATGGCAATCTTCAAGTTTTTATCAAGCATTAAATCGAGCATCTCTATTAATCCAGTATCATTTTGACTTAAACCTGCTTATATATAATTAAATACAAAGTTCAGTTTTCAACTTTTCTTCGTTACTTTACCATAGGTTTGAATATATTATTGGTGAAATATAATCAACAGTTAGTAATATATGCAAAAACAATTTGCTTTATACTATTTTTATAAGTAAGATTTATGATTGAACAAATGCAATTTATGTAGAAAAACTAACGGGACGGCACACTTTTTACGAAAATCAAGATTGCCATGTGTCCCTTTAAGAAATCTTTAAGTGTTTTTGTTTTTTTAAACTTTTGAGATGAGTATAATGAAGATATTATGTATTACTTGAAATATTTCTTGAATTTGCATGTCAGTTACTTTTACATATAATGTGAGAACCGTATAGTAATGATTATTGTTTTTGCTAGCTCATGAATATTGTACAAGGCTTTGTTCATTGTTATGCCCTGCAATGATAGGCATATAGTGTTACCATTGTTTGTCCATCCCTATATATGTCAAAAGTTTTACATTCAAGTTTTTTGTTAAGTCCAATTCTAAGACACCATGAGAAGCGTAGCGCTTTCAAACTTCACACATGTTTATAGTACATCTACATGATAGCAGTAGATTCCTACAAAAAGTGGGTCAGTATGAAAGACCTTCACCTACTTTCCGTGCTTTGTTAATTTATATTAAAGTTTTACATTCAAGTTTTTGCTCTAATTTTTAGAGCTTTCAAATTTCACACATGTTTGTATGTAAATGATAGCAGTATGTTCCAATGAAAAGTAGGTCAATATGAATGACCTTCACTGACCTTTTGCACTTTGTGAATTTGCATTACAGTTATATTAAAGTTTTAAATTCAAGTTTTTGGTTAAGTCCGTTTCTCAGGCACCAGAAGCTTACAGCTTTCAAACTTCATAAATGTTTACATCTACATGACAGCAGTTTGTTCCAATGAAAGTTTGGTCAGTATGAATGACCTTGACCTACTATTCACACTTTGTTAAAAATAAACATTTAAGTTCTACATTGAAGTCTATTATTCAAATAACAGAAGCTATACAGTTTTAAACTTTATAACATTTACATCTACATGCCAGCAGTATTTTTCTACATTTTCAGTAAGAATGACCTTGACCTACTTTTGGTAATTGATATCTCACACAGTAACAGTCGTACAGCTTTCAGACTTCATACACATTTACATCTACATTACAGCAACTTGTTCCTGCTAAAAATAACCTCGACCTACTTGCTTTATTGAACTGTTTTGTGTGACTGACACGGGCGAAGCGGGGAATCCCTGTCATAAACACATATTCCAGTATATGTATATGTTGTAATGGTTTCTAAAATGTGTACATGTTTCTAAAGTAAATGTTGGTGTTAGTAACCTTTTAATTTCTGCGTAAATGTATTTATCATGCAGATAATTATGCACTTTTCTGCCTAAAAAGAGGTGACCTTATACATTTTGCTTTAATAGGAACTGACCAATAAAGCAAATCAATGTGGAATCCCTCGGCATTTATTGTACGTAACGTTATCTGACGTCACGTACGTAACGTTATCTGACGTCATAAAACAAACAAAAGACAACAACATGGCGGCATCCTCGATAAGCGTAACATTCTGAGAAATAGATAATAATAGTAATTCATACAGAAAAAGTGGACAATCTACATGATAAATAGAATATTATATCACTCCTTTTTACTATCAAGTTTATTAGGCTCGGCACGATAACGAAGAATGGCTTAGCAGAGCCTCGCCATTCTTCATTTTCTAAGCCTCGCCTAATAAACTTGATATTAAAAGGCACTGACATAATATTCTCTTTATGTATTAAGATATGTCAATGTAATAAGCTGAAATCATTATTTCTTCTTTGCTACTTTTTTATTGATTGAGTGATTTATTCATCAATTGGTTTATTCATCACTTGATTTATTCATCAATTGATCGATGGATTGATTCATTTTTGATTTATTTGTTTTATTAAATTGATTGATTGATTGATTGAAATGTGTTGTTTGAAAAAGTATATTGAAATGTGTTGTTTGAAAAAGTATATTTCTGTAAATATATTAGCTGTCATGTTTCTATTCTGTATGTATGTTTGCATCCTCACAGGTCTTTATAGCCTATGTTACTGGAGTTTAAAAAAACATAATTTCTATTATTTTTAATTTTACAGAAAGCAGCAAGCCAAACTATTTGGACTTCATAAAGAGGAAATCAACAGGCCCTTTGACCCCTACTGGCTACCCCCAACCCCCGACCCCTGATTTTCCCCCTCCATCCCCAGCCACAGCCATGATGGGGATTGAACTTAAAATACAGGAAATGGTAAGTAAACGAGGAATTCTGGGTAACATCATGCCCTTTGTTCTATTTATAGAGTAGATACTTGCGTAAAATACAATAGCACTGTCTTGGGCACTTCAGTCAAACCACTAACAACCAAGTACGGACAGTTCATACATTGGTTGGAGGATAGTTGGAAAGCAGATCAACTACTTCTGCAGTTTGGTAAATCAAAAAATTCTTAAAAGAACAGAATCTGTTTTTTATTTCAGAAAATCTAAGAGCAATATTTTATTTTACTTGTTTTTGCTAAATATTTGGCTCCGCATGGTTGAAACCAGAATTATAATAGCATCCACGTTTGAGAGATTTTTAAAGATGTAATGCAGAATTTTAGGTTCTCAGTGTACGAGATATTTCGATACTTGTTAAAAGGATATATTTTTGTATCGCACAGTCTCTGGAGGGGATATATTATTTAATTTTATTCATCAAACTTTACATATTTATTGTCATTGGCAAAAATCCAAGTCGAAAATTGAACGCTCAAGGTCACATTCAAGGCCACGGTAAGGTCAAGGTCAAATTCAAGGTCACAGTCTTGGTTTTTATGCATAATGTTATCTAACATAGGGAATCTTGTGTGTGCCTTCTCCTTGTAGTATACTGCTATTTGGCTGGGTAAAAGAATTACGGTACTACCGAAGTTAGCTTTTTCCATAAACTAATTTTACTTGAATTTTAATAGAAATTTTCTATTAAACATGCAGTTAGTGTTTGGCGATTTACAGGTATTCGCAGACAAGGCCAAATAAAAAGGGATTTGAGGTTCCATTTTTACACGGTTGCAAAACATAATTATATTATGGTAGTTAAGTTTATTTTCACATCAACACAGGCTTTGAATTGGCAGTAACTCAGTCCATGATAAAACGTTTGTACAAAACAATAATATCTGTTTCAGGCGCCAGGATTTAATTTTAGAATAATATGGAAACAGAAGCATAATGTTTTATTTAGCCTGATACTTTCTATTTGTATACTCAGTTGCAAAAGAAACTGGACACTGAAAATGTTACTTTACACCCTATCCTCTCTATCAATTTGACCTATTGAAAAACAAATGACAACATGATATTGTCAATGGAATGATAAAAACTTAGGTACCAAACATGGCATATTCATTTTGGAATTTGTCAGTTTAAACTAATTCTAAAAAAAAATTATTCAATTAAATCTAAACAAAACTCGGTGTCCACTTTCTTTTGCAACTGAGTATATTTATTCTTGGTCGTGGTAAGATACTCATTTTCAGTTCAGTTAAATTCATCAGTATTCTTTTCTAATGCACTTGATAAGTTACTTTTTAAAAGTGTAAGCCGTCGAAAATCATTTGTGACATTTTACTGTTAAAAACGACATTTAGTTTTATTTAAATGTTTTTTTAGTAAAACTCAAAAACAGTTTTAACCAGTAGGAAATTTTGACTACAGTATATCATTCGGGCATTAAACAAAATTTGCAACGATTAAACTATTTACCTACCGCAGAAAATATTCAATAATGTTTAACCCTACAGTAAACCACGCAATTTATCTTATACATTAGTTAAACCACGCAATTGATTTAAAATCTGAGACCAGAGCTCCATATAAGATTTCATATCAAAGGGTATTTTACCTTCTAAATAAATCTGCAAATCTGATTTCGAAATTTGTAAAGAGTAAATGTTTTAGTGTCCTTGGTTTTTACTAGCAAATATTCCATTTTTATACTAGAATTGTAAATTGTCTGACAGTCAATGCATGATTTGTACTCTAAGTTTATTTTTTCAAAGCTGATTTTCTAAATTTTAATGCCAAATTTGTTTATCTAGAGCTCTGCGTTAATTACTGCGAGAAAAATATTTTTTAAAGATAAAACAAAAACAACGTCCAAATATTAGGAATATTAATGGCAGGTAATGTATAGTTTATATCTAAATCCTTACCATGTACATATATCATTCTTCTGAAACAATCATTTCTTGTTAATATATAAATTGCAACCAGCATAAGAGTAGATAGTGTGACAAAACATGCAGAACTTCTGTCACTGTCTTGAGGGCATCATGGAAGATTGAATTGTTTCAAATGAGCTCTTGTTAAATAAAGTCTTTATTATTATATTTATTTTTATTATTATTATTTGCAATAATTATATGCAATTATATTTTGCAAATTATGCCTCTCGCAGTTTTTTCGCAAACCATTGGCCAAATAATTGGTTACTTGGGCACTGTCAAAAAATGATAAAAATAAAAAAGCGGGCAAATACATTTCAAGTCATTATTTTATTGAGCATTCTTCATTAAAAAAATTCTATCAATTAAGTATATAACATTACATCTATATTAAATAAAAGAAAAGAGCTTGGAACATGTATATGGTATGTATGTATTGATTGTTTCAGTTCGGGGATCGAGGAAGCAAAAAGGTTCCAACTGTGTCTACATGTAAACTAATATACATGTGTATCTAACTGGCAAATTCTCAAAACTTGAAAAACAGGCCTATATGTACAGTCAAACCTGAATTGAGACTGAATTGTTGGTCTTTACCCTTATCCCGCTAAGCGCGACTACAATAGCCTTTGCGTCCATTGTAAACCCAGATCAGCCTGCGAGTTACTTGTTTCTGTTTGCAGGCTGATCAGGGTTTACAATGTCCGGCTACAGATCAGTCATTTCCCCCAAAATACCCCTTTGTCACATAAATGGAATGGTCTTAATTCAAAGAAAGAACAGTCCATTATATATATGTAGGGAGTTAACGGTTAATAGAGGTGCTCTCTTGCGAAGGTTTGACTGTATTTTAATGGCCCACTCTCCTGTTGCTTTAAATGTGGAATAAAAAATGCACTAATATACAAAACAGATGCAACATACAGCATTGGGACTTTTTTGCATTTAGATAACTACATTATTCTAAAGGTTTAGTTCTTATGAATTACGAAGTGAGATATATTCCAGATATGTATTTATAAATTAAGAAGGCATTATTTGAGCTGATGGGGTCATTGTCGTACCGGGTACTACAGAAAGGTATCATCATCGAAATCCAGAAAGGCCCCCAAATATACATTAATGTACCCGAGACAAAATACAATGTCGTAAAACGCGGCCGTAACGCGTTCTGTTACTTCATGGAAACGAAACTTTCATTGTTTACAAAGTTTAATTGATTCACTTTTTAAAAGCCGCTCGCAGTTGCCTCCGCCTTTTAGGAATGCAGTTGTCTAAATATTTGACCAACTCTTCTTGAATGACGAGCTGCATATTTGTTTACTTTTTTGCGCGGGGTTTGATGATTTACAATTTCCGGTTATACGACAATACGTTCTGTGTTTTATTACTAACTATGGCAGCCTAAATATGTTTTGAAGAACAATAGCGCAATAGTTAATGATAAATAATATTGTTTAAGTAGTTGTTTTATCAAGTTCTAAATTGTTTCAATTCCGCCAATGAGATCTTGTCGTCCGGGTACATTTTTGTATATTTGGGGACCGTTCTGGAATTCAAAGATTTTCGGGTACGTTTCTGTATACATAAATGTACCCCGGGTACCTTTCTGTAGTACCCTATACGACAATGACCCCATCAGCATTATTTGAGAGATGGTTTTCTATACTTATTATACAGTAAGCATGAATGAGAGAAATTTGTTTAGTTTAGAAATTATAATAATCAATATGAATGTCTGGGATATACAGTTGACACTCAGTTAATCAGAAGTTTGTGGGTTTTCCCCATATTGGAAGTTTTTGGGTTTTCCCCAAATTGGAAGTTTGTGGGTTTTCCCCCAAATTGGAAGTTCGGATTTTCCCCAGGACCGTGCTTACGCTGTCATCCATCCTATTAAAAGTGATTTGTATAAGAGCTCCGTAGCTTGATTCATAAATAATGGGTGTAAAATAAATAAAGTTTATAATCCAAAATATAATCCCCCCACCTTTTACCTACTCACTGTAGTTGGGCATGACTAAAATCGTTGTCTATGTTAATCAAATTTGAAACACATATTGGCATTTTATAAATTGCAAATAAAGCGTTTTATCAGTCATACTTTACAAATTTTTTGATCTCATAATGAAGGGTGCATGTTGTTAAACAGATTACAAATTAAGTTTTATCTCATATCAATAATATTGAATTTTGATTTCTGAGTTGGATACAAAAATCGAAAATGTATTGAAATGACATATAATGACGTATAATGCCAGTACACATAATCCCCGTGAGTGGGTGCTGCAGTATCAGTAGATAGATAGATAGATTTAGAAAAAGTGACTTTGAGTAAATGTGTGTCAACTGTATAAAGCATGTAGTGATGGAAGCGTGTAAAAGTACAGCAGCATGGGGTGTTATTTGTTTGATAATTAGCAATTAGTAATCACAAAGTAAGGATTAATTAGTGCTCTCTAAATTCTGATCATGATGTAATCTGCATTATTACAGGACCTGGAGTCAGCCTAAGTACACTGTTGTTGGGGCATGGATAACACATGGAAATATTATGACATTAATTGATATTTGTCTGTTTCTTGGAACTAACTTTAAACTTTCACTGTTTCATTGTATATGAATCAGCTAATTTCAGTACCAGTTTATATTGCCAGTAGAGCTTATGTCATGGTGAAGTGTCTGTCGTCTGTCGTCCGTCATTGTTGTCATTATCGTCGTCATCATCGTCGTCTGTCCGTCTGTTAACATTTTCTTCAAACAACTTCTTCTCTGAAACCGTCTGACAGATTTTGACCAAATTTGGTCTGAAGCTTCCTTAAAAGGTCCTCTTTTAAGTTTGTTCAAATGGTGGCATTGGGATCAAATTTGGCCCCGCCCTGGGCTTATCAGTTTTATTAAAAAACCTTAGAAAATCTTCTCCGAAACCGCAAGACCTAGAGGTCTGATATTTTGCGTGTAGCATTACCTTATGGTCCTCTACCAAGTTTGTTCAAATGATGACCCTGGGGTCATAAATGGCCCCGCCCCAGGGGTCTCATCTATAAACATAGAGTTATGTAGGGAAAACCTTAAAAATTCTTCTTCGAAGAAACTGCAAGAACTAGAGGTCTGATATTTTGTATGTAGTATTGTCTTATGGTCCTCTACCATGTTTGTTCGTTGTGCATTTCATCACCTTGTTCCGGTTGAAGATTTTTGGCAGAGTTATGGCCCTTTAAAGGTTTTAATACACCAAAACTAGTCTAGTCCAGACTAGTCTCTTCTGAATTCCTGTACTGATTTCAACGAATCTTGGCTGGGATGATGAGTACAAGCTTAGTTGTTTATGTCTTAGACATGTTCTGGTTGAATGATTTTTGGCAGAGTGATGGCCATTTTAAGATTTTAATATTACCTTTGTACAGACAAGTTCTCCTGAACCTCTGGCCGGATTTCAGCGATACTTGGCAGGGATGATCAGTACCAAGTCTAGTTGCACATTTCTTTGCCATGTTCCGGTTGAATGATTTTCGACCTAGTTATGGCCCGTTATACACAAACATTATCTTTAGCCAGTAGAGCGTCCACTGGCTCTCTTGGGCCTCTTGTTATAATACTGATCTAACAAGATTTTAGACAACCTTTTCTTTTTCTGTTGATTTTGAAAACCATTTGTTTATTGTACTTGAATATGTAATGTAAAATAGGTGTGTTAAAAACTGTTGAAAACAGAGATTTGTAGAGAAACGTTTGTTAACAAAGAAAGGAGAAATATTTGTTTTGAATTCCAGCATACCTCAGATGGTTTTTGTGAGTTAATTTTAAGGTAATGGTGACCTAATTAATTCAGCAACTAGAACTAAAATAAAGTTTAATTTGCAGGAAATTAGTGCATGTTCAATCACCCATTGAAATTTTGGTATACATGTCTCTTATTACTGCTTAATTATTTTCATTTATCTGTATGTTCATCCATTATTCATTTCACTTCTAATCAGTAAAGAGGAGTTATGGGTACTTTTGTTAAATTTATTTCTATATTTTAATTCATACGACTTACAATTTGTTCTCAGTTCTGGCTTTGGGTATACTTTATAAATTTAGATATGTACTTATTTCTTTCGCTCGTTCTAACATCAACATACATACGACCTAAAAGATGTACAATAATGTTTTTGTATAGATGAATCTTGTTAATAAAGGTATTGTTATGCCATTGTTCTTAGGCCGTACTGTAGTAGAGACCCATTGCTTAAAGGGACACACGGCAATCTTGATTTTTTATAAACACACGGCGTCCCGTTAGTTTTTCTCTTAACTTGCATTTGTTCAATCATTAATATTAATTGTTAGAATGTTCAAAGCAAATTATTTTTACATATTACTAACTTTTGATAATACTGCGTCATTAATATATTTAAAAATTTGATAAAATATTGAAGATTTTTTTTTATTTCATTATATGCAAGCAGTTTTAAAGTAAACGTGATGCAGGATAACTAAATCAAGGAGCACATTTTAATGTTTGAATAAAACTCAAGATTGCCATGTGTCCTTTTAACAAACACATTTTCAATCTACTGTTATCGCAGGTAAAGTCATTCACCACCATTTATTGTTTTCATAAACTGAAGATTGTTTACTTGAGCACTGACAAACGCGTTTTCTTATTACATAACAATGTAACACACACTCGAAGATTTGAGAGCCACACCTGAGAGCCAAAGACTCTCCGAGACTCGAGAATAAGATTTTAATTTTTCAGTGAAGATAAAGTGAAAAAGGCTGTGAGGATAAAACCAAGTTTTGATCCCTACAACTAATTTTGATTCCTACAACTAATTTTGATTAATGGCACCAATAACACATTACGTGGACCGAGTATTAACTTTCATACCCCATCCAACCCCTTCTCCAAGAAGCGAAATCGGGGTTGGTTGGGTATGAAATAAACCTTAATTTTGGCTTAAAAAGTTTGTACATGTATATTGTAAAATTAAAACATTTAATAGGTTATTTTAAAGAGGTAGTCACATTTTTTCAGTAAAAAATGTTTTTGAACGTGTTTTATTGTTGAAACATCCGTTATAAAATTCTGCTAATATCAGCATTCCCATCGCTTAATGGAATTAAGGCGGGACCATGTAATGCGCCTCAGCATGATGGGTATTGTTTAAACTTGTATAAAATATTTAGTCCTTTTATTGGCAATTCTTACATAGCGTTATGCTTTTTAATTTTTTCTCTTTTATATATATGTTCATGTTAAATTACTATCAATTTCAGTTTAAGTTTCCAGAAAGCCTTTGGAGGCAAGTGAGTGAGCCATGCAGTGTAACGGTTTTGTGACGTACCCCACCCACACTCGTTATGATACACTGAATATTTATCTCCCAATTTATCTTTCACATGATAATATTTATGTTACCATGGAAATATAAGGTTGCAAGATTTTTTGTTGGTTATTATTTTTTAAATGTTCATGTGTGGAATCTAGTTATTCTCTTTTAGCAGATTGCCAGAGTTTTGTTGTTTTTTTCTTCGAAAACGTGTTTTTAATAGGGCTTTTTCAATGCGAAATTCTGCTCCATCAAATTTTTTTTATTTCCTTCTGTCCCAGTAATAAGAAGTTTACATATGAAAGCCCTTTCAAAAATGTATTTTGGTTGTAAAATATTACTCAACCAGTTTTCAAACCTAAAATATTTTTATTTACCACTTAAAATTCCAGTTCTAATAAAGTTTAATTTATATAAGTCCATTACTTGGTCCGAGTATTAACTTTCATACCCCATCCAACCCCTTTTCCAAGAAGCGATAATGGGTTTGGCTGAAATAAAACCTTAATTTCGACTTAAAAAGTTTGCATATTGTAAAATTAAAACATTTAATAGGTAATTTTAAACCGGTTATCGCATTTTTTTCCCAGTAAAAAACGTTTTAAAACATGTTTTATTGTCATAATATCCGTTATATGATCCTGCTAATACACTTTCCCATCGCTTAATGGTATTAAGGCGGTAACACGTAATGTTTTCAATTATTAATGTAAATGCTGGAAAACCTTTGACTGAATCATGTGCCACAAACAACAGATGATGGGTTTAGTGTTAAAACTGGGGCACATTTTGAAGGCCAAAATCAACTTAATCAAAAGAAAATAAACTGAAAATCTTGCAATCTTGGTTTGTTAAAGAATGAAGAGTAATGTAGAACTGCATCATGAACAATGTAATCTTAAATAATTAGCTCAGTTTATATTCATAGAGAGTTTGGGCTTTCAGTATGGTAGGCGGCTAGAAATGATTGAATTATACCTGGAGAATGTGAAAAGTATTAGGGTGGAAATGTCTTCCCTATTAGATTGTATATCTTATTAGTTTCTGGCATGCATATTTACTTTAAAGGGATAAAATATACCTTCTGTAATATGTAGTTGCTTTTTTATATGAAATGTTTTTCACTTGCTGAACAGCAATTTTAATGTGAAAATAATAAATCAATCATCATAAATTTAGTCCTGAAATAATCTTCATAAAAAACAGGGTTGAGTGTGGGAGGGATGAGGGGGTTGGGGGTGGGTGGGGGTTGGGCGGCTGCTTTGGCTCAGTGGATAGCAGGGTGGGCTCTGAATCTGAAGTTCACTGGTGCCAGGCTCACCAGTAGCACTGGGTTTCTTCGGGATGTCCGTCCTTAGGCGAAGCAACTCCCTTAGCCTCATTTGTCGAATGGGAACATTAAATGAATGATCCCCTGTACTGAAACCATAGGAATCTGTTTTAAAGTAAGAGTAGGCCACAGTTCCCAGGTTGTTATTTATCATTCCCTTCTTTCTGTGGCAGCTTGAAATAAGCTAATATAATGTAGCATGGTGTTCTATGGTATCAAGGTACTTAAATCTTTTGACGAAAAAATAAACTGTAAACAACATTTAAAGAAAAAGGAAACTCAAATGCTTTCTGTGACCCTTCTACTAAATTGTTATGATATAAAATAAAATCAATTTTTATGTAAAAATGTCAGAATTAGATTTGAAAAGAATGGTACCCTCATTGAGCTTATTATTTTAAAAGTTCTATGGTATCAAGGTATGCACATATTGTGTATCCAGTATTTATTAGTAACTGATATAAGATTCAATGAGTGACCATTTCTAGAAACAATAATGTACAACAGACACATCAGACTAAAAAATTAATGAATTTTATAACCTTCAAGGTAATAGAAACTGCTTTTAAGGGAGACCAGGGGTGATGAATTTTAAAGATCATAAGGAAATTGTCAGCATTTTTGCATTATTTTGAAATATCCTTTTATTTATGATAAATATACTTTTTTTTTCAATTACTTTATTATTTGTACCTAAAGTCATCACACCTATAAAATAATTATCATATTTTAGCAGCGATGCATACTGTTTTATAGATTGGACACTACCGTGATACCGTAGAACCCTTGATATCATAAGAACTTAGTATACTGATAATGTGTTAAACAACAATTAAAATGAAATTTATAACACTTATGTGACACATATATCCTATTACACCCAGTCTACCCTATAGATCCTTTCTTTGAGACTCTCACGATTTTCCTTCACCGATTTCCCTTCCCCACAATGACAATAATCTCTAAACAAATCAGTAAGTTCATGTATGGTTATAAACCATCATGTACAACAGTGTGATGGGTTAATGGTACGTTGCACACCAGTGGATTTTGACTTTCAGGCACAGATTTAGATGGGGACTAACAGGTTGTCCATCCCCTCAGCCGTTCCACATCACCCCTGAAACCATGCAATTTGTTTATCATTTAGACTTTATAAGATCTCCCTATCCTGGACCTTTGACCAGTATCAAAAAGGATCAAACCCCTGACAGAAAAACCTGGATCTGCATTTTGCTTAATGTACATAATGATGAAGTAAACTATGTTATAAAATGTAACAGTCATTTATAAGTATAATTTTGGATTTAAATAGCAAGGTAACCTCTATTTTCTTTTTTGTATTTTTTAATAATATTTAATATTTTGCTAAATTACTATAATGAAAAGTTTCTCTGACTGAACGATTTCTATTAGTTGCAGTATTATGTAATATCTATATATAAACAGTTTTTATTGTTAAGACGCCCATGCAATACAATGATATTCCCTCGATTATTACATAATAAATTATTGCTTTTGAAAATAATTTTTACCCCAATGATATGCGTCACAAGGTTGTATAAATAGAGGATCTTACATATGTACTCATTCATTATTGAATTTATTAAACGAGTTGGCAAAATGATATAATGCGAGGCTCTTGCGACTGCATGGTCAGGCAGGAAATACGAATGAATGTTAGATTCTGTTTTTCCAAAACTCACATATCAACTTTTATTGCATTTTGCCTGTCGCTTTAACACGCGAAACCGTCATAAACCGTGGGAATTGGATCATAGTCATTATCGTTTTTTTTGACAGTGCATACTAAGCTTATTTGCATACTTATACAACTAGTGGTATATCGAAAATATAGAATGTGGTATTATTCCACTCCCACACCGTAAGTTATGTGATAAATGATCTTGAAGAACTGCTATTTTAGATTTCAGTTTATTGCAAGTGTAAAAGCTAGGTTATCCAGCATTTTGCATGTGTTATCCTTTTGACACAATGGCCTTGTAATATCGACCAGTGTGGGCCATAGTGCAAATTTCGATCAGTTATCAAAATACCCGCATTTCCTGCATTTCGATAAAACTGAGGTCCCAACATACCTTCAAGCACCACAATTCCACACAATAGTCCAGACTTTTACTCTGCTCTAGTGAACTGCAAGACTAAAAGCCTTAGAAACACACCCTGCAATACCCATGTACAGTATAAAAACACCTGTGACTTTGTTAGATGTTGACAGACTGATATTGCTGTAAATAGCACAGATCGATATTGACGTGCTCTAAATAGCACAGATCGATATTGACGTGCTCTAAATAGCACAGATCGATATTGACATGCTCTAAATAGCACAGATCGATATTGACATGCTCTAAATAGCACAGATTGATATTGACGTGCTCTAAATAGCACAGATCGATATTGACGTGCTCTAAATAGCACAGATCGATATTGACGTCACACAATAATTAAAATATTGTGCCATTGAACAATAGAAGCACTATCAAATTCAATAGATTCCCGATCTGGTTTCGGACAAAATCATACATATTTGTACGAATGAAATCTATTTTTAGCAATTTTAAGCAATCTTGATCCGTGCTATTGTAACGTCGTCATTTTTACATATACGGATACTTGTAGTTTTTGTGCCTGTTGGTAGTTTAATATGTAATGTTACATGTACTTTTAGATAAATTATTTAACAAATTTTAATAAAATATACTGCATGTCAATGATATTTTTCTTTTTCAAAAATAACCAAAGTCGTCATAAGATATTGAAATATTATTTATAATGAAGTTCAGGGTCATTGATACTATTAATAGAAACGAAACATTAGTAAAGAGACATGTTTCAATATAAATGCAATACACATAGCTTGATTTAAAAAAAAAAAGTCATAGGGAACCCAAATTGTGTCTCCATTCACACCATGACCACCAATCAAACTACCTAAAATAAACCTTGACATTCTTCCTGTTGCTTCCTTTTTAAAAGTTGTAATTTTCAATTTTGAATACCTACATTACGTACCTAGAGTTATCCTAGATAATTTGTTTATTATCAGATATGTATAGGGAAGTAAAGCTGTCTGATCAAATAATGCGTTTGCGAATAACTTCCTGATCATGGTCCTTCGTATCTGTTATCTGACACCCTGGTCTATATTATCTGACAGTTCATGTTTACTGCCTAACCGGGTTAAGGATATATAGAGTGTGGGATACTTGTTTACTACCTACCTACCCAGGTTAGGGATGTACAGAGCGTGTGTAGAGAGAAGGGAATTTTGTCTTGTACAAGTGATGTAAAAGGTGACACGTAGCTCATTTTATTTTGTGAGAATTTTTATGAAGTATTTAAAAGCAGAATTGTTTTCCTGTTTCATATTTAATTTAATTATATTCAATTAAATTTAGTTGATCAAACGAATAGTTACATCAAAGAGTAACTATTTTTTGTAAATTTTTAATTGTCGAGTGTTGATATATTGTTTTCCTATTTCCTTTGACTTTAGAGCAAACAATTACTATTATAAATATTGCAGTTGCTTTAATGTTTCTTTTACTGGCTGTTTCAGGATGCTAAACGGAAGTCACGTGATATAACGACGCTAACGGACACGGATACTTTAGCCAGTATACAAGAGCATGGTCAAAGTCCAGAGGTCAAGGACACTGCTGAAAGTGTTAGTGTGTCAAGTACAGTAAATCAGGAAGATAATAAAGTGGAAATTAAATCGAAACAAAGTGAAGTAAAAGTATCGACAGATGTGCGAGTTCAGAGTGAAGTCAGCATATCATTAGAAGTGTCTAAGGTGACTGCTGCAGAATTATCTCAGACTGGTTCCTCTGAATCTGAAAAAGTGAGTAAGGATTGTCAAAAATCTGTGATACAGTCTCCGATTACCAAAGACATTCCAAAGTCTTCCATTTCAAACATTTCTGTGATTGAGACCAAGTCTGGTGATAAAATGCCTGTGTCAGAAGACGAAATGCAAGGGAACCATACTCAAAGTGATAAAACTGTTGAGAAGCAGTCTGGAGGTGACATTGCTGCAGCTAAGTCCAGTGATACTAAAAATAGTCAGTTACTAGGAGCAGAGTCTGGTGATAGTAAAACAAGTTTGTCTGTCGGAGCGGCGTCTCCGGTTATGATGAGGAGAAAGGAAAGTGTCCACGACCCTGACATGGACCAATTTAAAGGTAGGTTTAGTTTATAAAACAAAACTTGAATCATAAAATCAGGTGCCATATATTGGAAGGCACTTTGTCTCCCATTACTATTGCTGGTAGAGACAAAGTCTCACAGAACTATTGCTGATAGAGACAAAGTCGCGCAGTACTCTTCTGGGTAGAGACAAAGTCTCACAGAACTATTCTGGTAGAGACAAAGTCTCACACTACTATTCTGGTAGAGACATAGTCTCACACTACTGTTCTGGTACAAAGTAAAACAGTACTTTTCTTCTAGAGAGCATCATTTTTCTTCTACCTCTTTTAGAGAATACAAGCAAGATATAGGTGGTACTGCTACTGATGTTTCTAAACTACAGTATTTTAATAGGCTGCCTGTAGGTCAAGGTCACACACAATTTCTCTCTTATGTAGACAAAATAAATGACCATACCTCATTGCTGTGAAGTTTTAACTGAGTGGAAATTTAAGAAAAAAATCCCAAGAATGAATAAAACCACAAGAATTGGAAATTGTCAGAAGTTGTGACTAGTATTACTAAAAATAGTAAAAATACACACATACGTATATTTTATCCATGAAAGATGATGTAATGTTGTCCAAATCAGAAATATACGTCTCATGTTTTATGTTTTAATTAATGGTTATTAAAAACTACTGTATATACCGTATTAATTATTTGGAAGAAAATTAACATGTTTGTGTGTGCCATGCATGTCTTGTACCTAGGGATCACGTCGACGGCCATATGACATAGTTTTTGTCATCTATGTCAGAGTAAGTGACACAGCAACGTAGCTGAAACATTGTCACGAGTGTGTACTTGGTATCCATGTAGACAACCTTTATTACACACCTGGGCCCTGTTTTGTTAAACATCTTACGATAAGTCTTAAAATTTAAAATCGTTCACTATTTTCACCTAAGCATTTAATGTAGACAATTATGTGTGCACAAAGTGCAGAAATATCACATGTATAAGAAAATGAAATGCAATGAAATCACGTTTATTTGAAAAGTGTAATTTATAGTTTAAGAAATTGATTTACGATCAAAATGGTCATAAGTTGTTTCATAAAACGGGGCCCTGCTTGTTATTCTGACCAACATCCGTGGCGTCGTGACGCGCGAGACACATGTTCGGAAAAACAGACTGTTTAGTTTCTACACAGTAGTTAGCTGAATCACAACGTAAATGACACCTTGCAGACACCCCAAAACACACCTTAAAATAGTTCCGAGCACTGATTCAATAGCCATTCTAATTTTCATCGTTTCTTTGTTTCTTTTTGTGCTGCTATCACTAAGTTGAGAAAGACGTATACTGTAAGTGGGTTCACTGTTTTCATTTCCTTTTTTTCTTTCAAGCAGTTTGTCGTTACGTGTATTAGCATTTATCCAGTCATTTTTGTGCTTCCTTTTTAATGCATGTTCTTATTAATGCATGTTCATGTGTTGTTGTGAAATTAAAGGCATTTAAAGACATTTTTAATTATTTGCTGGTTTATACGCTTTCATATTGAATTGGTGCGTCTAGTGGTTCTGAGAGTATTGTCAGGGGAAATAACTCTTTAAGTGTCATAATGTTTGACAGGGGAAATAGCTCTTACAATGTCAGTATGAATGGTTGACAAGGGAAATAACTCTTACAGTTATATTGAAGTAACACTATTTTTGTAAAAGGCTTAGCTGCCCAGAACTGTGGGATCTGGTGTCTAGAGTATCAAGCAGAAGAAATTCGTTCATAATAGCATCATCAAATTTCTCTTCAAATAGATACCATGCCAAATAAAATATAATAATTACATTGGTGGAGTCTTGTACACAATAATAGCTATTTTGGTGTGTAACTGGACTGTTACACTCTGTGACATTGGATTTGAGTAACAGCTGGCTTAGCCATCTATATGCAGACAAAACAGTAATCATATATATTGAATAATATATATATTTATTAATGAATGTCATTTATTAATGAATGCTGCTTTTATACAAATTATTAATTTTCTAGGTCAAAGTAATTACTGATGCCATTATTTCTGACATCTAAACAGAATCAATTAACCTTATGTGTGGGATTGAACTTGTCCCCTTGATAATAAATAATGGATGATTCTGTAAGTCGTGGGATTGGAACTGCAGAGTAATACTAGGATATTGATTGAACACATTAATCTTTTAATGATGCCCAGTTGTCTGTTGTTGTCTTCTGGGATGGGATGCCGAGTTGTCTGTTGTCAGTCCGTCGTCCATCTGTCGTTAACGTTTGCCTTGTGAATACATAGGGACTTCTTTATTAATCGGATCTTTAACAAACTTTGCCAGGGTCTTTATATCAATGAAAGCTTGGACATGTTCACAAACCAGCCAGATCTGATTAGTAACACTAGAGTTATGGCCCTTGTTTTACTAAACTAATGCCATATCTGCCCTGTGAACACTCTAGCGCCTTTATTTTGTATTGATCTTGATCTAATTTGGCCACTTTGTTAGTATTAATTAAAGCTCGAACAAGTTTGAAAACCAGCTAGATCAGGTTAATATTACCAGAGTTATGACCCTTGATTTATTGACAAAATGCCATATTCTACCGTATGAACACACTTTTGTATTGGTATTTTCCAAACTTAAATAGATTTTTGATATTGATTAAAGCTCAGACAAGTTCGGAAACCAGCTAGATCATAATTTTAAAGTAACACCAGAGTTATGGCCTTTGAGTTCTTAAAAACTTCCATATTCTGTCAGAACTCCACATTTTTATTGTCTCGCACACGAAAGTGGGTAACGAGACATAGCAGTCACTTTTCCGGCGGCGGCAGCGGCCGCATTTTGTATCAACTATATCTCAACAACTGCTGCTCGAATTTTTCTGAAACTTTGTCAGATCCTTTGTTGGGTCAAGGGACATCACGTAATGCCAAAATTACCAAGGTCAAGGTCATATTTTGCTTATTTCCCCCAAACCTAACCAAGGTTAGGTAACAATCTCGGTTAGGTAACTTAACCTCAGTTAACTTTATGTGATTGCCTCACTTTATGTCTTTGATACTTAGTCATATGTATTGTTGGCATTGGTGGACATCGCTGAACAACAAAAAGTACCAAGGTCAATGTCATGTTTTGCGTTATTTACCCTAAACATCAGTTTGGTTAGGTAAGTTAACCTTAGTTAACTTTTTCTGATAACTTTAATTTCTTTGTTTGATACTTGGTTATATGTACTGTTGGCATTGGTGGACATCACTGAACGCCAAAAATTACCAAGGTCAAGGTAATATTTTGCGTTATTTTCCCCAAAGTTAACCTTGGTTAGATAACTTAACCTCAGTTAACTTTATTTGATTATTTCACTTTATGTCTTTGGTACTTGGTCATATGTATTGGTGGACATCGCTGGACAACAAAAAATACCAATGTCAGGGTCATATTTGGAGTTATCTTTTTACCCAAACTTAACCCTAGTTAGATAACTTAACCTTGATCTCAGTTAACTTTATGTGATTGCCTCATTTTATGTCTTTGATACTTGTACATATGTATTGTTGGCATTGGTGGACATCACTGAACGACAAAAAATACCAAGGTCAAGGTCATATTTTGCGCTATTTTCCCCAAAGTTAACCTTGGTTAGATAACTTAACCTCAGTTAACTTTATTTGATTATTTCACTTTATGTCTTTGGTACTTGGTCATATGTATTGGTGGACATCGCTGGACAACAAAAAATACCAATGTCAGGGTCATATTTGGAGTTATCTTTTTACCCAAACTTAACCCTAGTTAGATAACTTAACCTTGGTCTCAGTTAACTTTATGTGATTGCCTCATTTTATGTCTTTGATACTTGTACATATGTATTGTTGGCATTGGTGGACATCACTGAACGACAAAAAATACCAAGGTCAAGGTCATATTTTGCGCTATTTTCCCAAAACTACACCCTGGTTAAACCACTTATCCTCAGTAACTTAACTTCTTATGATTATCTCGCTTTTATTTGTTTGATACTTGGTCATATTAAGTGTTGTCTTTGGTGGAAATCATTTAAGCACAAATTTAATAAAATATTTTATATGCCGTTTGTTGTGGTGGGCGAGACACCCTCATACCGAGGTCTTGTTTTGTATTTGATCTCTACCAAACTTGGCAAGATTGTTGATATAAATGAAAACGTGGACAGTTTTGAAAACCAGATTCATCAGATAAGTAACACCAGAGTTATGGCCCTTGATTTATTTATTGAAAAATGCTTGTTTTGCTTCATTAGCACTCTAAGCTCCTCTGTGCAAACATGGAAATGTGGCTCCATCGTAATTGGAGTGTCTACTATAGATTTGCAGCAACTCTGCAGTTCTGCAGGTTAGAAGGTTCTAGGCCCATTCTCCATATTTTGACTTGATGTAAATGGAGGATGAACCTGGCATGTTCATTCCTGTTAGGCGCCATATAACCTTTCATGTGTTGGTGTGCCGTAAAACCCAATTCAGTTCAATTCAATTCATTTTTAGCATCACTGTTGTGTTTGCTTGTAATGTTGACAGCAATGCTTGTAATGTTGACATGGCAGCGCTGCTTGTAATGTTGACAGCCCTGCTTGTAATGTTGACAGCCCTGCTTGTAATGTTGACATGACATCACTGCTTGTGAAGTTGACATGGCAGCGCTGCTTGTAATGTTGACAGCCCTGCTTGTAATGTTGACATGACAGCACTGCTTGTGATGTTGACATGGCAGCGCTGCTTGTGATGTTGACACGACATCACTGCTTGTAATGTTGACATGACAGCACTGCTTGTAATGTTGACATGACAGCACTGCTTGTAATGTTGACATGACTTCACTGCTTGTTATGTTGACATGGCAGCACTGCTTGTTATGTTGACATGGCAGCACTGCTTGTAATGTTGAAATGACAGCAGTGTGTGTAATGTTGAAATGACAGCACTGCTTGTTATGTTGACATCGCAGCACTGCTTGTTATGTTGACATGGCAGCACTGCTTGTAATGTTGAAATGACAGCAGTGTGTGTAATGTTGACACGACATCACTGCTTCTAATGTTGACAGCACTGCTTGTAATGATGACATGGCAGCGCTGCTTGTAATGTTGACAGCCCTGCTTGTAATGTTGACACGACATCACTGCTTGTAATGTTGACATGACAGCACTGCTTGTAATGTTGAAATGACAGCACTGCTAGTAATGTTGACACGACATCACTGCTTGTAATGTTGACATGACAGCATTGCTTGTAATGTTGACAGCCCTGCTTGTAATGTTGACACGACATCACTGCTTGTAATGTTGACATGACAGCACTGCTTGTAATGTTGACATGACAGCATTGCTTGTAATGTTGACAGCCCTGGTTGTAATGTTGACACGACATCACTGCTTGTAATGTTGACATGACAGCATTGATTGTAATGTTGACAGCCCTGCTTGTAATGTTGACACGACATCACTGCTTGTAATGTTGAAAGCACTGCTTGTAATGTTGACATGACATCACTGCTAGTAATGTTGACATGACATCACTGCTTGTAATGTTGACAGCACTGATTGTAATGTTGACACAACATCACTGCTTGTAATGTTGAAAGCACTGCTTGTAATGTTGACATGACATCACTGCTAGTAATGTTGACACGACATCACTGCTTGTAATGTTGAAAGCACTGCTTGTAATGTTGACATGACATCACTGCTAGTAATGTTGACATGCCAGCTAATGTCGACAAGACAGCTACGCTTGTAATGTTGACATGATAGCACTGTTAGTAATGTTGACACGACATCACTGCTTGTAATGTTGAAAGCACTGCTTGTAATGTTGACACGACATCACTGCTTGTAATGTTGACATCACTGCTTGTTATGTTGACAGCACTGCTTGTAATGTTGACACGACATCACTGCTTGTAATGTTGACATCACTGCTTGTAATGTTGACAGCACTGCTTGTAATGTTGACATGACAGTGCTGCTTGTTATGTTGACATAGCAGCACTGCTTGTTATGTTGACATGGCAGCACTGCTTGTAATGTTGAAATGACAGCAGTGTGTGTAATGTTGACACGACATCACTGCTTGTAATGTTGACAGCACTGCTTGTAATGATGACATGGCAGCGCTGCTTGTAATGTTGACAGCCCTGCTTGTAATGTTGACACAACATCACTGCTTGTAATGTTGACATGACAGCACTGCTTGTAATGTTGAAATGACAGCACTGCTAGTAATGTTGACACAACATCACTGCTTGTAATGTTGACATGACAGCATTGCTTGTAATGTTGACAGCCCTGCTTGTAATGTTGACACAACATCACTGCTTGTAATGTTGACATGACAGCATTGCTTGTAATGTTGACAGCCCTGCTTGTAATGTTGACATGACAGCACTGCTTGTAATGTTGACATGACAGCACTGCTTGTAATGTTGACATGACAGCATTGCTTGTAATGTTGACAGCCCAGCTTGTAATGTTGACACGACATCACTGCTTGTAATGTTGACATGACAGCATTGCTTGTAATGTTGACAGCCCTGCTTGTAATGTTGACACGACATCACTGCTTGTAATGTTGAAAGCACTGCTTGTAATGTTGACATGACATCACTGCTAGTAATGTTGACATGACATCACTGCTTGTAATGTTGACAGCACTGCTTGTAATGTTGACACGACATCACTGCTTGTAATGTTGAAAGCACTGCTTGTAATGTTGACATGACATCACTGCTAGTAATGTTGACACGACATCACTGCTTGTAATGTTGAAAGCACTGCTTGTAATGTTGACAGCACTGCTTGTAATGTTGACATGACAGTGCTGCTTGTAATGTTGACATGACAGCACTGTTAGTAATGTTGACACGACATCACTGCTTGTAATGTTGAAAGCACTGCTTGTAATGTTGACACGACATCACTGCTTGTAATGTTGACAGCACTGCTTGTAATGTTGACAGCACTGCTTGTAATGTTGACATGACATCACTGCTTGTAATGTTGACATCACTGCTTGTAATGTTGACATGACATCACTGCTTGTAATGTTGACATGACATCACTGCTTGTAATGTTGACATCACTGCTTGTAATGTTGACAGCACTGCTTGTAATGTTGACATGACAGTGCTGCTTGTAATGTTGACATGATAGCACTGTTAGTAATGTTGACACGACATCACTGCTTCTAATGTTGAAAGTACTGCTTGTAATGTTGACACGACATCACTGCTTGTAATGTTGACAGCACTGCTTGTAATGTTGACAGCACTGCTTGTAATGTTGACATGACATCACTGCTTGTAATGTTGACATCACTGCTTGTAATGTTGAAAGTACTGCTTGTAATGTTGACATGACATCACTGCTAGTAATGTTGACATGACAGCTAATGTTGACATGACAGCTCTCCTTGTACTGTAGACAATACAGCACAACTGCAGTGTTTGCTTGTATGGGAAGGTAGAAATACATAGGTAATGAACCTTTTATCTGCTAGTGAAATTGTACAGAAATCTACTGGAATTTTTCATTTAGAAATCTCATTATCATGTTCAGAAATGAAATGAAGAGATTATATTCTATGGACAGGAGAATCAGTCATGAGCAAGGCAGTAGCATGAACAGTTGCCTGTATTGGAATTGGTGTTAGAGCATGTGCTCTTGTAATAAAGTTTTATGAGAACTCGACTGGAATTTATCAGTTAATCTTCCAGTTAAATACATGCTGAAGTGCTCATTTACAAGAATATTGCAGGTGAATGGTAGTTTATCTAATGACTTGTGTGTTATAGTTACAACACATGTGTGAATTATCTTGGGAAGTTTTCAGTTATTTTTATGAACACACTTTTGATTATTGCTCGAAAGTGGAGTTAAAAACATTCTATTTTTGAATCTTTAGATGTCTTATTTTTTCGTAAGCTCATTAAGCTGATTAATTTATAGAACAGATATTTTGTTTCAACCGTTTCCATTTGGATATCAAACAGTCTGGATTATTGCTTTTGACGTGTAAGCTTCTTTATATAAACCTACAGTATTGTATTTCATCCTTTAATAACCAGGAACTACAAAGAAGAATAGTGCGACTATTATACAAGGACAGCAAATGTAGAGATTTATTTAATATTCAATTCAAAAGCTAATTATCGGATTTTGGAGCGTGACCATCTGCTATAAGAACTGTTTTGTTGAGAAGCAGTATAGAAATTAACGTAAGTATAAGTTTGAACTTTGAATAGTTATCGCATATTCAGGCATGTTGTGTAACAGGTGCCGATTCATGGGGAAGTCCTGGTTCTGGCAACGCCGCAGAAAAATAATACGAAATGTTTATTCGTTTTGGACTTAATAATGGGTTGAGAAGGTTGTTTTTTTGGGTGGTTGGTGGGGTGGAGTCAGTTCAATTTTGGCGCACCTACACTAATCTGAAATCCAGGATCTGGGAATGTGTAAAAAACAGGAATCTTATTTCATCATACTGTCTGGTCATTGATGCTTAAAGAAACCACACTTTAGTCAATAATCATCTGAGTGGCACAGCTAATATGACAAATGTCAGCTTGGTTCATTTCTGTGAAAGGAACGAAATGGTGGCGTGGCAGGAGGCAGCCTGAGGAGTGTCTCAGAACTAATGGGCTATATCTCACATTTATTTGATAGCTGGTAGCAAATAATCGCATTTGATTACCTACCATAAATCTTGAATTTATCAAGAACAGAGATAGGCAGAGAGGAACCAATCTGTGGAACAGTGAGTACTCAGTCCAGGGCACCACACGCTCTTCAGATATAGACAGTTTTATTTTCTTCACCTACCGCTGCCCATCATCGCTGATCAGTCCCAGACATGTATCTAAGTAGAGTAATATACTCTAATTTGATTATTTACCAATTTAAAGGCAAGCTTCTGTCTTTCTGACTCATTCCAACCTTCATTACTACGTCTTTAATCAGAGACTCCTTGCTTCGAGAAATGAAAACATTGCTTTTGTTGTTTCTATTGTTTCTCAAAAATACGTAGTTTGGAGACAATGACATTTTACGGTTTTAAGGTCTATTAATTCCCCCAAACTTGATACTGGTCATAGCAATATCAAAAGGTCAAGGTCACTTTCAAGGTCATAACCTAACATAGAAATGTAACATTATATCTTCACACACACTCTAGGTTCAAAAGTCAAGTTTTAGAAAGTGTTGTGGGGTTGTGCTGTCCATAGCAGGAACATGTTTTATGTCCCATTAAACTGTTTAGTATGGTCATATTTGAACGGTGACGAGATAAATAAAGAATTAAGGTCTACCGTAGGAACATTTTAAGATTTAGCATCGTCTTTTGATGATTTAGCGATTGAGTTTTGAAGGTCAAAATGAAAAATATAAAACGTTATGGGTCAAGGATGCGAAGTTTTAACTGGATAGCCCTTATAGTGTTTGAGCAATTGATTTGGAAGGGGAAAAAATGAAAAAGAGAGAAAAAATGGAAGCGAGATGATACCAACTGATTGCTTGGTGTCTCTTCAAGTGTGTGGTAGTAAGATTATGACAGGCTTGTGGTGGGATAATCTATGGTTTGGCAACTTTTCAGACATGGTTAAATATTTGTGGATATTGTTGGTTACTCAGGCATCTTTTTGACTTTCTCATTAAACTTGATGTTCTCTCATTCATTTGTGTTCCTTGCTTATCACAATATTATGGTTATGGAAATTTCTTGAGTCTATTTTAGAGAACCTTCATCCAGATAGCATGATAGCAATTTACGTATCTGCTTGTTTTCAAAGGGTTTCTCTTTGGGTTTTTGACTACCTCCTTTTTAGCTCGAGTTCTTGAAAAAAAGGGCAAGGTATTTTACTCGCCCCAGCATCATCAGCATTGCTTAACCATTGAGGTAAGCTCATGTTTGTTTGTTTGTTTGTATGGTGTTTTACGTCATTTTCAACACATGTAAGGGTATATATGACAGTCGATTTTTTGTGGTGGAGGCAGACCACCCACTTTTCCTGGATAGAACCAGTAATGTACACCTCCCACAATTCGTAAGAATCTACACTTCCTCACTAAGCTCATATCTCTGAAACAGTTTAACGGAAATCACTGATAATTAAAAGGATTAATAAAACTGCTTTTTTCGATGCATATGATTTTTATTAAAGCTCTACTTTTGAGAATCGGAGCTGTTGGCCTGATTATCAGGATGAACATCTAGTTTCTCTTGACATAACCCAGTTTTGGTGTATGATGGAGAATGAAGAAATTGCCTATATAAAAAAGTCATTCTGGTCGATACTCATAACTCAGATGTCTAAGGCAATAATAGTTATTAATCCTGTAACACAGAAAGTATTCTGAGCCTCAGTATTGCTGGATAGACAAAACTATATTCGTCGTACTATGTGGAGTGTTGAGGAATTCGTAGTACTATGATATCATTTGAGGAACACTGCCAACCTGTAATGGGTTTCCACACTCCTAAAATGATTTATATTGTCTTATTAGAAGAACAATGTCATAACATGCAATTGTCTACATGTGTCTTCAGTATAGTTGGTTATTGCTACTGAAATGGTCTTTGTCATACTAGAGTACAAGGTACTCCAGATATGTACCCTGGGTACTACAGAACAAGGTACTCCAGATATACCCTGGGTACTACAACAAGGTACTCCGGGTGCTACAGTACAAGGTACTCCAGATATGTACCCTGGGTACTACAGAACAAGGTATTCCAGATATATACCCTGGGAACTACAGTACAAGGTACTCCAGATATATACCCTCGGTACTATAGTACAAGGTATTCCAGATATATACCCTGGGAACTACAGTACAAGGTACTCCAGATATGTACCCTGGGTACTACAGAACAAGGTATTCCAGATATATACCCTGGGAACTACAGTACAAGGTACTCCAGATATGTACCCTGGGTACTACAGCAAGGTACTCCGGGTGCTACAGTACAAGGTACTCCAGATATGTACCCTGGGTACTACAGTATAAGGTTCCCGATATGTACCCTGGACAGGGCTCGAAATTAGCACTAGTCCTGTAGCCCGAGGCTAGCAAAAATGCTGCTGGGCTAGCAAACGTTTGTGTGTGGGTAGTCCGATGGGCTAGTAACAAAAATTGTTTAAATAAGAAATAAATTATAAATCGATAGATTCTGTAGTGACAACACTGTCTAACCTAACAGGTCTTTTAAAAACCTGATATTTCCAAAGTTTCAATAAATGCATGCCTCATTTAAAGAAACCGAAACTTGAATTAAAATAATATTTTCTGTTGAATATTATAATGGGCTAGTAAATTTTGAGCAGGTCTAGTGATTTTACCCAACTACTAGACCGGTGGACCGGTGGTCTAGTAAACAAAAAATGTATTTTCCAGCCCTGCTGGGTGCAATCAATGTACACAAAATATATTTCTAGAAGTGTCTAATACTTTTCAGAGTATCAACACAGTGTAACCTCAGTCATAAATCAGTCTACCAGGCTGAGACAAGGAACATGCTGATAAACACTTATTCAGAAATACGTAATTTGGGAGGCAGTTACTAAGATTCTGCTTTCATACTTCTGCAGATGAGAATGACTGTTTGTTGCACTACAGTAGAAACTGCAGTCATGCTGCTTTTTTGCTGCATTGCAATTATACTGTATAATTATACTCCAAGGAATATGACAATAAACAATAAGACATAAATTTGAGGTCTATCCGCCAGTCCGGATCACCACCATGCCATGCTTTATTGTGCCAGTATCACTGGTCTATTATTCGCCGCCGGAACTGCAGCGACTCTTATATTGTTTTAGTAATTGCACATGGTAAGGTAGTAATGAATAGTTTCTGTGAGTTTTTTCACTTTGATAACGCAATCTTATAATTACACGTGGGAGCAATGAACAGTTTATCTGTGTTGTAATACACGTTAAAGCAAACGCATCCAATACATGCGAGTAATTGTATTTCTGTGCTGATGTGTACTTCAGCACGTTGTGCTAGAAAGGTGAATATGTAATCAATTTGTAAGGCATGTCAAGTATTCGCTGTCTGGTAAAAAAAACGGTCATGGCGTGTTTACGTCTCCGTGACAACTCTTTTTTTGAATATTGTTTTAACACCCGTGACTTGATCTGTTATTATGTTAAACTTTGTTCCCAGTTCCTTCCCAGAAATAATGCTATTTTCTTTCGGCAGCTATTTTACGGTTGCGTAAATCCTTGCTTGTCCACAATCTGATACACCTGTTATGTCTTTCTATCCATTAATCTAACATTAATGCAGCAGTAATGCTTCATAAACCTTCTTCAAGACTTAAATACTCTTGTTTATTAGCTGCTAAAGTAGTGTAAACATACAAAATTTGATTGAAATCATAGATAATCCTTTGGAATTTGCAGACAGATTAGATTCTCAGAACCAGCTTCCATCCACATGTGATCTGGATAACCCCTTGACAAAACAAAATAAAAATCTTCAGTCACAGTAACCTCACTCTTTTCAAAATAATTATTATTTGATACCAATAATATCACTGAATAATACAAGTTCCATGTTTGTTTTAAATGAAGATCCTTTCTTGACCACCTCCATAACTCAGTGCAAGAGGCAGTGTGCTTTTTTAGCTACAGACATCTGGGCCCCGTTTTATGAAACAACTTACGACCATTTTGATCGTAAATCAATTTCTTAAATGCTTCACTATAAATTACACGTTTCAAATAAATTTGAGTTCATTTCATTTTCTTATGCATGTGATATTTCTGCACTATGTGCACACATAATTGTCTACATTGAATGCTTAGGTGAAAAAAGTGAACAATTTTAAAATGTGCGACTTATCGTAAGATGTTCAATAAAACAGGGCCCAGGTCCTTGTGGATTTGTTCCGTCTGGTGGGAAACATCATCTTCCTCGGAGGTTGCTGTCCCAATATAACCTAATATGGGATAACAAAATGTAATACCTCATTTCATTTGATAAATTGTGGTTTTCTTCTAAATACAGCATATTATAACATTTCTAGCAGTGTTATCCAAACTGTGCACTGTTGGCAAGTGCAGAATAATGAGAGATGAAGTCTCTATCACATGTTCAGTTGCAGGGTTAGTGTTAAATATGTGCAAATCCCCACGCCCCACCACCCCACCAAAAAAAAAAACACACAAAAAAAAAGAAAAAAAAGGAAAAAAACATTTTAAAGAAATGATCATTATACAACAAAAGTCAAAATATCATATAACATATAACATACATTTTCCACATGTTTTGGCTGTTAATTCCTAGGAATTTAGTCTGAAAGTCTGAAACAGATATTTGTTTATTCATTATGTCAAACACACATCTGTTAGACTGCATGTGAAAATGCATTTTATTGTAAGTGCCTCTGAATCCCCCACAAATGTCAGACATTGGGGATTCATGTAAACAACATGACAAGAGCATGTTGTACATAAGGTAACATTGTTTTGATATGGATGAACTATAAGATATTTAGGAAGGTGAAATACTTGCACTTCCTGATTAACTATAATGTATATATCTTCACTCATCAGGCCACACTGTAGGTGTCAGACCGGTGAAAATCAGCTCATTGAACACGATGCAAACTAGGCTATATTTGGAGATCAGTCACAAGTTCCACAACATTCATTCGCTTAAATACACTTTAATACGCTTAAAAACACATGCAAACTAGAAACGTTGGATTTTTTCAAGGAACTATTTTAGCACCCTACGACCTGGAAGTACTTCCTGACCTGTCTGACACCTGAAGTAGAATGTTGGTCGCTAGTTTCAAGATTGCCGTGGGGCGTCCATGGCCGAGTGGTTAGAGTCTCTGACTTGCAATCACTTGCCCCTCACCGCTGTAGGTTTGATCCCTCACCCCGGGCCTGGAAATCTTTATGTGAGGAAGCTATCCAGCTGGCTTGCGGAACGTCGGTGGTTCTACCCAGGTGCCCGCCCTTGCAAGAAAATTGCCCGGAGGGGCACCTGGTGTCTTTCTCCACCAGTGTAACAGGGTTCTCAAAAAAAGATGAGGACAGTGACATGGATAGTATGTGTTATTGAACTTTGTAGAGATAATGGAAAGTATTTGTTGTTGAATTTTGTAGTTATGTGGATATGTGGTGTTCAGAATACAATTTTCAAATGGATATGTGTTGTTGAAGTTTGGTAAATAAATATAATTGTCAACATACTGCACTACCTCTAAATACAGATACAACTACTGCACTGCAGTACTTGTATCTGCATATAGAGGAATATTGCTTATGAAATTGCACTTTAAAGTGTGATTGAAAAGGCATTCAAAATAGCCCAAAATGCAGGAAATGACGCGTTCAATTTCAAAAAAATCCGGGGGGAGGACCACAGGACCCCCCGCCTAGGCCTGTTACTTTTTCAAAAAGGCCTGTTCAACCAAAAGTTATTGAGAACCCTGGAAGCTGGAAAGTCGCCATATGACCTTAGCTGTTGGTGCGACGATAAAATCCAATTAAATCAATCAAGACTACATGTTTAGAGGCTTAAAATCTCTATCCTACCATACAGACACATTTTACAACAGATGTACACCATTTCTAAACATACTGACCACAAGGTATATATTTTGAGAATCCAAACTCTATAAACACAATATGAATGTCTGGGCCACCACAGCTCACAGTTTCATAGGTGTGAAAAGTGTAAAATCAAGAAACATGAATTGCATAAATCATTTGTTCATTCAGCTTCAATGGTTATAATGCTGTAACCTGATTATTAATGATCGGTACTCACACGGTTAATGGGATATACGGCAATTTTGATTTATTTATTTATGTTAACTCACGGCATCTCTCCTTAGTTTTTCTATATAACTTGCATTCGTTCCATCATTAATATTAATTATAAGAATAGTATAATAATAATAATAATAATAATAATAAAGACTTTATTTAACTCTTTTGAAAATAGTCAATCTACCATGAGGCCCTCAACAATACAATATATACAATTTTTACAAGTAAAAAATGCATTTAAAGTGGTATATTCAGTAAATGGAAATATGTTTAGACTTAGTCATTTACTAATATATCGGATGGTATAAAGGAACTTGTTTTTGCATAGTATTTATTGTTGACTATATTGCGAAAATAATATATTAAAAACTTTGGTAGAACGAGTGAAAAAAAAGAAAAAAATGAAAACTCATAATTTATTAAATTATATGCAAGCAGGTTTAAAGGGACACATGGCAATCTTGAGTTTTATTCAGACATTAAAAACTGCTCCTCAATTTACTTATCCTGCGTCATTTTGACTTTAAAACTGCTTGCATATGATTAAATAAAAAAATGAGATTTCAGTTTTCTTCACTATTTCCCTAAATTTTTAAACATATTATTGATGCACTATTACAAAAAGTTAGTAATATATAAAAACTATTTTCTTTGAACTATTCTAACAATTACTATCAATGATTGAACAAATGCAAGTGAAGAGAAAAACTAACGGGACGCCGTGAGTTTTTAAAGAATCAAGATTGCCGTGTGTCCCTTTAAAGTCAAAATGATACTGGATGAATAAATCTAGACACTAGTTTCAGTGCTTGATAAACATTTCAATATTGTCATGTGTCCCTTTAACATGCTATCAAGTATAATGCTTTATTAGGCAAATATAACATCTCTTCAGATCTGGATTATTTTGATATTCATAATTGTACTATATACCAATTAGTGATTCGCCTCCAATGTGTCTGAACCAAATAAAACTTGCCACTATCAAGTGGTATGGTAGTAGCCCGTGACTGTCCAGATTCCGGGATGTTAATGGATTTTAATGGCATGTTGTCATGTAAAAAATCAGTTATATTGGCCTAAGTGTACTGTTTATTTTGAAGCTGGTGTGTGGTCACATAAAACAAACTGACCGTAATGAGACATTGATGCCCCCTGGTGGAATAGTCTTGTCACTATGCCACTTTCTTTCATCCCAAGTTGAGTGAATAATAACCGGGATTTACATAAAAGGAGTGTTGGTAAATAAATAGGGATTATATCCATAAATTTATTTCAATATTTTCTGTGGTAAGCGCAGAAATATAAGGATTCTATATTTCTTTTCTGGTGAGTACATGAAATATAAATAAGGATTTAGTATTTTCCATGGTGAGGATAAATATGTAAATTTATATTGGATCATAATGTACTTTTAATTCATTTAAATTAAGGGTATTTGTGCATTGAAGGTCAGTTGGTTTATTTTGTAAACATGATGGATGGTGTATAGCACGGCGTTTCATCAGTGTGTTCCTGGCATTTTAAGTCACTTAACCTTAGCCTCATCAGCTAAGGATGGGGAGGTAGACCGGGCAGTAACATATATTTGAATATATCCTACAAACATGTTAACCATATAGTAATATATTTATCAATAAGAGTAGGGCAGGTTCTCGGATTCATCCTATGCCAGGTGTTTTTTTTCACTATATAACTGACGCCGGATACCGGCGTCTTCCCCTATCTGGGGAACCTACATTTTTCCCCTATTTTTTAAAAAAAAAAAAAAAAAAAATCATGGGCAAAAAAACGATAAATCACCTTCGACGCTTCGCAATTGTTTATCGTAGAACACTTTACGACAATGACTAATAACAAGGGAAGTAACTGTTGTGGTTTCCGGTATATTTTGTGAACTTTTATCAGCGATGTCGCACAACTGGCAAAATTACCGCAAGAATTTTTTTCTCCTAAATCAAAAAATCGTGCGTTTTTCCCCTCTGAAAGGGCCTTCCCCTATTTGTAAAAAAACAACCTGTTTGCATCATTCCCCTCTTTCTGGGGCGGCTCTAGATAACCTTTACTATGTTGATTGGCTGATAAAATAACATTCATAATATAAACATGAGGGATAGCTTGGAGAGAATCTTAACTACAGGCACGTACGTTTTCTGGAATGTTTGTTTGTATGGTGTTTTACGTCATTTTCAACACATGTAAGGTTATATAATTTTATGATGTAAAATTTTTTTGTGGTTGAGGCAGACTACCCACTTTTCCTGGGTAGAACCATTACTGTACACCCTGCCATCTACAAGAATCGACACTTCCTCACAAGTCAAGTTCCCAGTTGGATTTGAACCCGAATCGGTGAGACTCAAGAATGTTAAACCGCAATATTGTTAACCCCTCGGCCACGGAGATGCTATATTTTCTGAAATGAAAGATTACCTTAGGACATTCTGGCTTTCATCCCGATCCATATACACAACATATAATTGTTACATGTTACGGTGGTGGTTTGAAACGCAAGATATGCTGACATTGTTCTGACCAGGGCGCGAACCTGCAACCTTGGTATACCCAGGCATGGCAAGCATACCTACAATAAAACAACATGTACTGGTTACCTGTAAATAATATTGAAGTCCAAGATACGCTGACATTGTTCCAGCCAGGGATTGAACCTGCAACCTTTGTACCCAGGCAAGGCTGTTTGAACAAGCATGTGTCATTGTTAACCACGGGACTACGTACATTCTAAGAAGAATTCATCCTTATTTTTGATTTCACAAACCTACTGGTGGGGTTAACAACGTTGCATTTTAAACCTTCTTGCCTCTCACCGCTGCGGATTCGAATCCCACTGGGAGCTCGACTTGTAAGTGAGGAAGTGTTGATTCTTATGGATGGCAGGAGGTGTTCAGTACTGGTTCTACCCAGGAAAAGTGGGTGGTCTGCCTCCACCACAAAAAAATCGACTGTCGTATATAATCTTACATGTGTTGAAAATGATGTAAAACACCAAACAAACAAACGTAGTGGTCATATACCACTATTGCATTTCCCATAGGCCTCCATTATAGCCTTTTGGCCTACCACCACTATTCCTATATCGGAACGGATGATAAAACCTAACTTTTTTTTAAGAACTATCTTAGAGACACTCAAAAGTGACCAGCAAATTGGGAGTATTGTAATGCTTTCAGCCTCTAATATTTCACTGAAGGTGGCCACCCCCAGAATGGCAGTGAAGCAATTTTACTTTTTGCAAATATACTCTCAGTAGAATTGTACCCATAAAAATGCAAATTTCAGTCAAAATATCCTAAATGGACATGTTTTATGTTGGAAATATATTTTTTGGATGTTTTATGGGGATTTGTTATGATTTGGATAATTTAATCCAATCAGAATCTACCTTACAATCTGACTATATGCCCTAATAGACCCTATACCTTTTTCAACCAATCAGAAGCCCCAAATCAATAGTGGTATGTGACCTAGTATAAAACAACATTGAAATGGTGGTTGAAATCCAAGGTGTGCTGGTATATTGTACAGAAGCCTTGTAATTGGAATCTTGTGTGTTCCGATTTCAAGATAATGTAAAAACTGTTAACAACTTGATGTCTGGAAGCATGCCTCTAAGATTTAGTGCCAAAACAATTAAACACAGACTTGAATCCAGAATAACTAGACTTTTTAATGTATTTTACATCAATGGCATTGTGAACAGGAATTGGTTACAGGTTACTTACTCAAGCTCTCACATTTCGTCTGCTGGTGACTTACTCCAGCTTTCGCAGTATGTCTGCTGTTATGACTCCTGCATTAAAAAAGGGATGGTGAACCCAAAACTTTAAAGTAATCTTGACTCTGTGATTGATAAATGATGATGATTTGATGATGGCGATGGCAATAATTATACAGATAATGATGTTGATCATAGTGATGATGACGACGATGATGACAACGACGATCATACAGTATAACTCTTTCCTAAATTCCCCCTGGCAATACTGAATTCCTGGATGGCAGTATACTGCAGTTCAATAATCAAGACCCAAGATTGTTTCAGTGAGCATTAACTGCTCCTATGTGATCAGAAACATTCAGAGACTGAGTACCAATTAGCCAGAACAGGTTCCCTTTTTTAATTAAATTGATTCCTTGTCTTATTGTCTGTGAGAGGGATATGCCAGGTAATCAATCCTGTCTAAATGTCTGCAATTTTCTGTAGACTTCTATCAAGGGTGTCTTTGCACCTAGCTCATTGACAGAACAAGTTGGGGAAGACATGGAAACAGAATCAATTTGGCCTTTGTAACTTCTTGACTGTGTTCTTAAATTGGTATAATGTTGTCAAACTAGTGGTCCAGTTTAATAATTACAGGTTAATACATGGCGGAGTAGTGCCTTTCAGTGATAATAGCCCCAGGAAAATTATCATACTTCGGGGCTATTATCACTGAAAGGCACTGTTCAGTCATGGATTAACCTTTTTATTACATGTCTACCTAACTATAAGCTAGTTCAATGGGGGTGTTTGACAGGACTGATGTTATAAAATCTAAAGAGATCTTAAGAATGTCTATATTGAGGAAACCCTCTCGAGTAGCATACAGTGAGTAAAGTTTGATGCGCATTGAAAATTATCAAAACCAGCTTTTTTTAGAAAATAGTTGTGATAGTTTACCGTTGGATTGAAAGTAACATAAATAAGAAAATGAGTCATAGTTTATTGAAATCGGTCACCTCTTTTAAAAGTTAAAATGACGTCAATGTCTATGACGTCGGTATTAACGTTGGTGACGTCACCGTTTTCAAACGGCAAGGCCATTATCATTATCGCTTTTTGGCCCTGCTGTGCGAGGGCCGAAATGCGATAATGAGTCGAGAGACTTCATAATACAAAATGTTTAATAACAAATGTGTAACTGTATTTAGGAACTTCATTTTAATTCAGGGGCCGTGGTGGACCAGTAGATAGGGAATGTGATTCTGAATCCAGTGGTGATGGCCCCCGAGCCTGACTGGCCCCACTGGGTTACTTAGTGCGTCCGTATATTTTAACAGCTTATGCTACAGGAAATAATTATTCAATAATAAAAGTAGGACAGAGTTGCTGGCATTCTGTGTATCCTTCCCTCTCTCAGGGCGACTGGACATAACATAATGTAATGTGCTGGTAAGCCATTAGGGAGATGTTTATGAACAATTAAATTCATATAATGTTATTATATTCTGAGGGACATTATTAACCCTTAACCCGCTACATATATATAATGGACTGTTCTTTCTTTGAATTAAGACCGTTCCATTTATGTGACAAAGGGGAGTTTTGGGGGAAATGACTGATCAGCAGCCGGGCATTTTAATACAATGGACGCAAAGGCTATAAGTCGTGGTTAGCGGGTTAGGGATTACGGGTTAAGTTGTTGGTTATTTTGCAATATACCACGCAAAATCTGGATAAAAAATACATTCGTTCTAACTTAATTCTAACAGCTATATTTGCCTTTAAGTTTTCTTAATTCATCCACTCCAACATTAATGCCTATTCATTGCCACCCCATCCATCTCTCATGGTTGATTTTTGTTAATCATTGTTAACAGAGTTATAATACCCTGGATTTATGGTGTTTATGTAATGGGAGATTTTTGATTGACCCAAAATTGATTTACGGGGATTCAGATTTCCTTTTGTGTCTTAATCGTGACAAAATCAATTTGCCTAGGAAATATTAGTTTTGATTCAGGTGAAAATATCAATAAAACCCTTCTGCTAATCAATGAATTGTGTTTTGGCACACATAGCAATGAAAGTTTTTATGAGATTGTAGGATGAAAGAATTGGTTTAATTAAAGAGTATTGATGTTGACAGCAAGGTATGACTAGGCAAGAGTATCACTGTATTGTGTGTGTAGACCTAAGGTTTATAGTCCCACTGGCCATTCACTGGCCATTCATATTCATATTACCCATGACCATGGGTCCTGAGCTCTGAAAAATATATGTAACAACAAAACTGTTTAAAGAAGCTATCAGGCCAACAACAGCCAAATTTTACGATATAAGTACACCGACGACGAAGTCACTATATAATTACCTATTTCGAGAATCCAAACTCTGTAGACATAATATAAACCTCTTTAACCATGCAGCCAGGCCAAACCACAAAACTCGATCGAGTGTCGAATTACCCCTGCGAATGGAGTCCTTCAAAACCATGGTTGACCATGGTTTAACCGTGGTTGGCCATGGTCAACCATGGTTGCTGAACCATGGTCAACCTTGGTATAACCATGGTTTAACAAAAACACTAAATGGCACCATAGCTGAAAACCATGGTCAAACTATGACCATGGTCAACCATGTATTACCATGCTTGCTATAAAACATAACCATGGTCAACCAAGGTCGAAACCATGGTCAACCAAGGTCGAAACCATGGTCAACCAAGGTCGAAACCATGGTCAACCAAGGTCAAAACCATGGTCAACCAAGGTCAAAACCATGGTCATACCAGGATCAGCCATGGTCAACCATGGTTTAGCCAGTCAGTCATTCTTTATACCATGGCCAACCATGTTTTTTTCACCATGGTTATATGGTTAACTATAATTGACAGACAAAAAGTTGAGTTAACAATTTCTATTCTCCTTTAAGGTTACAGGTTTGAGGAAAAATATTGAAACTATACTCTAATTTAATGAACTTTTCAAACATAATGCAAAAATACACAACTTTTTCAAATAATTAAAACAAATAAGAGCCATTGGCTATTTTGGCTACTGCTGGCGTTAACCTAGACAGTTCCCTGGTGAAAATATTCCTGTGAATTCCAGTGGACGTCCATTGGAATAATCAAACAGAATTGCTCTGGAATTTCACTGGTATACCATTGGAATTCTAGAGCAATTCCACTTGATTTTTCCACTAGAATACCAGTGGAATTCACTGAATATCAGAGCAATTCCACTAGATTATTCCAGTGGAAATACTAGTGATATTTCCATTGGAATAATCTAGTGGAATTGCCCTGATATCCAGTGGTATTACAATACCATATATGTTTACCTACCCGGTTTGATTATAATAGTTGGATTCGATAACATTTAGGACAATTTAAATTGGAGGACAGACAACAGACAACGCCCTATCGCATAAGCTCATGCAATAATCTCTGGCCTGTGGCCATTAGAGCTATATATAGCTAATTAAATATAACTTCTTTTTTAAATTTATTAAATTCTGACACACAGTAAAAACAGCAGGCCGTATAGCGTCTCCAAACATTCTTCCTTGGTGATCAGTTTGGTATAGGGCCAGGTTTTTTTCTTTGATCTATGAACTGCAATAGTTCGTCCTGCGCCATCTGCACGTATGCCGTTTTTGGCCTCTCCAAGAAACTGAAATCTGAAAATAAGTTTTTCATAAAACAGTGACATGTGTTTTTAGCTCAACTGATCAGAGATCAGCGGAGCTTATGCCGTGGTGCGGTGTCCGTCGTCCGTCCGTCCGTCTGTCCGTCTGTCCGTCTGTCCGTCTGTCTGTCCGTAAACTTTTATTTGTAGCGACTTCACAGCTGAAACTACTGGATGGATATTCATGAAACTTTACAGAAATGTTGCCCATAAAGTCTAGTTGATCCTAGCAAAAATTCATGTTGATGTGAAATCCAAGATGGCCGCCAAAGCTAAAAATAGAGTTTTAAAATACAAGTTTGTAGCGACTTCTTCTTGAAAACTATAAGTGATATTGATATGGGACTTTTTCTAAAATGATCAGCATGACATGATGTTGATCCTAGTCAAAAATCGTTTTGATTCAACGTTAAACATGGCTGCCAGCGGCCATCTTTGTTTACATAGAGTTATATAGTAAAAACTTGTAGCGACTACTTCTCTGAAACTACTTGGCGGATTGTCATGAAACTTTACAGGAATGTTGCTCTTGATGTCTAATTGATCCTAGAAAAATTTCAGGTCGGCCGGAAATTCAAGATGGCCGTCACAGCTAAAAATAGATTTTTAAAAAATAAGTTTGTAGCGACTACTTCTTGAAAACTATAAGTGATATTGATATGGGACTTTTTCTAAAATGATCAGCATTACATGATGTTGATCCTAGTCAAAAATCGTTTTGATTCAACGTTAAACATGGCTGCCAGCGGCCATCTTTGTTTACATAGAGTTATATAGTAAAAACTTGTAGCGACTACTCCTCTGAAACTACTTGGCGGATTGTCATGAAACTTTACAGGAATGTTGCTCTTGATGTCTAATTGATCCTATCAAAATTTCAGGTCGGCCGGAAATTCAAGATGGCCGTCACAGCTAAAAATAGATTTTTAAAAAATAAGTTTGTAGCGACTACTTCTTGAAAACTATAAGTGATATTGATATGGGACTTTTTCTAAAATGATCAGCATGACATGATGTAGATCCTTGTGGAAAATTATTTTGATTCGACGTTAAACATGGCTGCCAGTGGCCATCTTTGGTTACATAGAGTTATATAGTAAAAACTTGTAGCGACTACTCCTCTGAAACTACTTGACGGATGTTCATGAAACTTCACAGGAATGTTGCTCTTGATGTCTAGTTGATCCTAGAAAAATTTCAGGTCGGCCAGAAATTCAAGATGGCCGCCACAGCTAAAAATAGATTTAAAATAAATAAATTTGTAGCGACTACTTCTTCAAAACAATAAGAGATATTGATATGGGACTTTTTCTAAAATGATCAGTATGACATGATGTTGGTCCTTGTCGAAAATCGTTTTGATTTGACCTTAAACATGGCTGCTTTGTTTACATAGAGTTATATAATGAAAACTTGTAGCGACTACTTCTTTGAAACTACCTGACGGATTTTCATGAAACTTTACAGGAATGTTGCTCTTAATGTCTTATTGATCTTAGCAAAATTTCAGGTCGGCCTGAAATTCAAGATGGCCGCCACGGTTAAAAATAGATTTTCAAAAAACAAGTCTGTAGCGACTACTTCCTGAAATCAAAATCAATCAGTAGAGCTTCAAGGTCATTGACCTCTTGTTTAAGTATGATCTGCTGCCTTAAATATAGCTTTAAATTGTTTAAGAAAACCTTTAAACAGATTAAGAGCTAGACCCTTTTGTGTGTAACTGGTGCAAGTGTCTACAGTGAGACGATGCCATAGGACGAGTGTTCAGGGCCATTTTACCATCATGTTTTGTATATGCTTTCAACTTAACACTTTTTTGAACTATAAATACATAATCTTGGGTAAGTACATGTTTCAATACATTGATTCTTCTGACAGCAAGCATTTATGTTACTTTTGTTTTATTAACCAATACCATTTTTTTAAATAGAAGATTGATTGAATGTTGTTTAACGGCTCATCAACACAGTATAGGTTATTTAGAGCCGCCCCAGAGAGAGGGGAAGGATACATAGGAATCCGGGAACCTGCCCTACTCTTATTATCAAATAGATTCCTATGGTTCTTTAACGTGCTCGGAGGATAGACCGATACACGGGACCGCCCGGTTTACATCCCTATCCGACGGACGAGGCTAAGGGGAAAGTGTCTTGCCCAAGAACACACCGACGGAACTCAGTGGCACCACGGAGGATTGATCCGGGTCCTCCGGTTACAAATCCGCCGTGCTACCGACTGCGTCACGCCAGCCGTCTTTTTTAATAGAAAACAATTAGTATACCTTCATACTTTGGTCAGGTAGAAGGTACAAAGACCCGAGAAGTATTCTGGTCCATGGCTTTATCTTTCTGCGTCTTCATTTTTGCAGCATTCTTGTTTAGCTTTTCCAGTCTATCGAAATATAAAGGCAACCAAAATAAAATGTAAACATTAACTTTTAAAAAGATCGAGTCATCAGCAAAATGGCATGCATACTTTGAAACTGTATCAAATCATTTTCTTTAAAATCCTGATTAATATATGATTATATGAATAAACTTCTTTGTTGTACAAGATATCTCACTCAGAATCTGGAAACGGGCAACCGGAAGCTGCTGTGAAACGACCGGTCCAAGCCGGTCTACACTTCTCAAGTCGCAGTTCCAAAATCCATTAGATTTTATGCTTGTAAACCCAACAGTTTACACAATTGGTTTCATTCATAAAATAATGCATTTATTTAATTGTAACGGGCTGTTTTCCATCGCTAAATGTCTGCAAATTTACGATCGCCGTACATTCGCGAAAACTGATGACGTTATATTCAGCATACGATTTCCTCAATCTTAAAAAGGAATTGATGCGTTCGTGTTTCGTGAAAGACTATATATCTACATATTAACTTGTTTATATGCATGACATATGATTAGTGTAGGCTCGAAAATACTTACGGATGTTGTGTTTTCTGCTTTGGCGGTCATGCAAAGTCAGCGTGCAGCGTTCTTTTTTAAACGGTGCAGCGTTCTTTTTTTTAAACGGTGACGTCACGTGATTTTCACACGTCGTTATAACCGTTATGATTCCGTTCACACGGGTGGCGTTCTATTGAATAAAACTCGCTGTTTCTAGATATATTGGCCTGAATTACAAACAATATTAAACATGTGTTTTCCACACCAAACAATATCATTAAATCATTTTAATTTCTCGCTCAGTATCAGTTTAAAAGGGAAACACGGAAATCTGCGGCCCTGGAATGTTTTGCGAAAAAAGCGAACTTTTTGAATACACTCGAAGCACTCGTTTATTAATGCGATTACATGAGGTATTCAGTGTATTTCATTGATAAAGTATGAAATTAAACGTATATGGATGTGCATCTTCCCCAAAAGCGTTACAAAATTAGCGATATGCTTTTTTTCCAAACAATCGTAACATCATACCAATGAGCGGCCCTGGATTGTTTTGCGAGAAAATGCGATTTTTTTAATACACTCGAAGAACTCGTTTATTAATGCGACTGGATGAGGTATTCAGTGTATTTCATTGGTGAAGAATGAAATTAAACATATATGGATGTGCATCTTTCCCAAAAAAAGCGTTACAAAACTTAGCGATATGCTTCTTTTTTTATATGTCACCGGTTTTCGCGATTCCAAAAAACGAAAAAGTATTTAGTTCTGAATGTTTAATTGATATACAGGCCTTACACAACTGCATTTAAATGTTCTAAAATACACTAAGTGGATTTAAATGTTGGGCAAGGCAATTGCCTTTTGAAAATATGCTTGCTCTGAGGCTGAGAAATTTTATTTTAAAAATATTTCCAAAAAACATTTTTGAGCAATAGCACTGAGAGTGCCTTCTAATTAAAATAAGGCATAATTCATTTTACAACTAAAACCATCTCAGAGCAGATGGTGTATCTTAGAATTATATGGAGAAAAAATGGAAGGGTGGGGAATAGACTTCTGCTGACCACCCTTCGAAATCCAAAAGCGCGCTGTCTGTGTCAGCACCTGAACAAAATGCTGGGGAGAACCCTGGCTGAGCTGTTAGTTGAGGAGGCCTGGATGATTTAAAATTATGGTGACCAGCTCAACCATGGTCATTAAGATTATCGTTGTTACCATGGTTGTCCAAAAACCATGCTTTTAAACCATGGTTTTAAAAGACAACCATGGTCAGAATCTCAACCATAGTCATCAATATTTACCATGGTCTGAGAGCATGGTTGACCATGGTTATTACATTGACCATGCTTACAAACTATGGTTTTGAAATTAACCATGGTCAAAAGCACTGCTGACCATGCTTCAACCTTGGTTCAACCATGGTTGACCATGCTTAACCATGCTAAGCATGGTCAACCATGGTCATCAGTTCGCAGGGGTAAGAGTTACCAACTCATAATTCGTCATGGGTATTTTAAAAACCCTTGAATAAACCGTTACTTTTTATCGGTACATATACTTGATTATATAACCTAAACAAATGGCTAGAGTTTTGATTTTTGTAGTTTTGTAGTGCAATTTTTGCTGTTATTTGGAGGATTGGTTTCTTTAACAATACATTTTTAGAGTAAAGCATTGTATGGGTTTCAACTATGCTTGGACCTTTTCAACATGTTACCATTTTCGCACAAACTCTGCTGGTTTTCACTCTGCTTTGGTGGGTTCCAACTCTGGTCCAGACAGGTTATTTTAGTTTTACTTGTCACAATACACGTTATTGAATACCGTGCTCTAGATTGAATGTAAATTACCTTCATCCAAAGCAAGACACCATAATATTATTTATCTCTCAAATATTTAGATAATTTCTGACTTTTTCACCGAGTTTTGTTGCTTTTACAAATTAATGAATAATAATAACCTCATTTATTTATTTTGATAATGCTAAGCTGAGAAACCAATGAAATTCTAGTTTCTCTTTTATAAGCTATTTCATGTGTTTACGAGTCAGTGACTTATTTCAATGCATGTTTTGTTTGCGCTGTGAATGTTTTTAACATGCACAACATGTGTCCAGGGTTTTATGCATCTTCAGTTTTGCATATTATGTCATGTTGTTGTAGACGTGATTTTAAAGGGAAAGAGAGGCGAGAAGGTTAAAGGGGAAGAGGATGTTAAAACAGTTGCTTTTTATGTTTCTTAACCAAAAGGTTGCATGTCAGAGAAAACTTGTTCCTAAATGTGATCCAATGGTTTCTCTGTATTTGCATTCTCCCTCTGGTAGTCACTGCTGTGTTTTAGTATTAAAGTGTATAAACATTATCTCTGGTGTTCCGTTAACCATCCCTTATGGGTCCGAACATTGAAGTGTTCGAAATATATGAGACATTAGGTTTATCCGGCGACGATTCCAATTACGATGACACAAAACATTACCACTTACAGTATATTTTCAACCAAAGAAAAAATAAGGAATTCGAACGTTACGAATATTTAGAAATACATACCAGAATAAAGAAGAATCAATAGATCAGTACATCACTAGACTTCATCAGAAAGCCGAAAATTGTGAATTCAATGATAAAGATTCAGAAATAAAGAGTCAGATCATTCTGGGATGGTTAACGGAACACCAGAGATAATGTTTATACACTTTAATACCACAACAATCACTGACTCAATGAGGTTCCAGTTTCACTGGGAGCTCCACTTGTAAGTGAGGAAATGTTGATTCTTACATGTGGTGGGAGGTTACTACTATATAGCCTAAAATGTGCTTAAAATGATGTAAAACACCATTCAATCAACTGTTTGGGAGTAGGTTTTAATTTTGTATTTCCTATTATTTAAGCATTTTGAGGGGGTGAATGATTTACTGCCCATTCATATTCATTAAGGTCTTTATCATGACGTAGAAACGTTGCTCCGTTGTAAATGGAGTGTGTACTATAGAATTTGCAGCAACTCTGCAGTTCTTCAGGTAAGAAGGTTCTAGGCCCATTCTACAAATTTTATCTTGATGTTAATGGAGGATGAGCCTGGCATTTTCATTCCTGTTAGGCGCCATATAACCTGTCATGTGTTGGTGTGCCTTGAAACCCAATTCAATTCAACATTATTATATGACCTAAACACCTGGATAGAGGTTTGCTAAAGAGGCGTGTAGTGTAATTTTGTCGTTATTTGGCGGATTATAGTTTCTTTAAAGGCACAGCACTGCCAATTAATGCTATTTACGCATCTGAATGGAGGCATATTGTAATCGCATCGTCCGTCTGTTTGTCCATTTGAAACAATCATGTCTCGGCCATTACTTTGAATGTACTCAAGGAAATTGCAGGAAACAAAGGTCAAGGTCACACTTAGAGATCAAAGGTCAAAAAGTATTTTCGGGTCACTTACCTTGACATTTCTTATATGTACATACTCCTTTTTACTGGTGTCTAAACAAGCTATCAGTTAGGTATATACATGATGTAAATTATATTTGCTGGAAACACCCACTGTTTTTATATAAATACAGAAATTAGCCTGCTGGCCATTTTATTCTATTGATTTCATTACTGTTTATCGAAAAATCATTTTAACATATATTCATCTTCGAGTATTTTAATGGTGTGTTCTTAAATTTATATATTAAATAAGCAGTTATGCATCTTCACTTTGGTTAAATCTGGTGTAATATTAACAGTTTGGTTACTTTAAAATAAAAAACAAAATAAGGCCATCCTTAAAAAAGTGTTTGTTTGCTGTGCTCCGACCGACCGTCTAAAAAGGCAGCGACCGTTGTTTTTTTCAAGCCTTTTCGGTATTTTTTTTTTTTTTTTTTTTTTTTTACTAAAAAATTATTCGTAAAGAAATATTAATGAGGTTATCCACAGACTGCATTATCATACATTGAGATAGGAAATTATGATTTGTAAAAATGCTTAACCAGGACCACAGCAAAAAAGAAAAAGAAAAAAGAAGACCTACATGTACCTACCTACCCACTTAAAAAATTCAGGGTCGGAGCACAGCAAACAAATATTTGTTTAAGGATGGCCTAATTGCATGATGTTAATTGTCAGTGCCACTGTCAATTGCTGGAGTTTTGTTTGAATTTCTACCAATTGTATGCATGCGCGGAACATCAATCAAAACAAATTAACAAAGCAATTTGTCTCCTTAATTATTGCTTGTATAACTCCATGGTGTGTTACAGTAGGGGACATTTGTTGGGATTACTGCCTTAATTATACTGGATGATGATGATGAGGGAAGAATTCCCAGATCAATAATTCACTGGATTTGAACACATTGTCTTTGTGAGCGCAATGGTAATATTGCCATACTCTGTTCAGGAATTCCGAGATTTTGCAGAAATTATTTGTCATTGTAGTGAGTGCCTTTTCGTGTTAATTCCATGTTCTTGGGTTTTGAAATTGTTTTGAATTTGAGGATAAGAGGATCCAGGATTTTCTGTAAGTGGGTTTCCTCTCGGGAAACATTTTTATCCGGTTTGAAGAGGTCAAAATTAGAGCAGACCTCTATCTTATTCTTTGTAGCGCCTCTGTGGCCAGGATAGTGTAGATGCTGCATCTAAAACGGTCTCACCTCTCACCGCTGCGGGTTTGAATCCCACCGGGAGCTCGACTTGTCAAGAGAGAAAGTGTTGATTCCTACGAAAGGCAGGAGGTATATAGTACTGGTTATACCAAGGAAAAATGGGGTGGTCTGCCTCTACCACATAAAAAACGACCATCAAACAGGCATTAAATGTGTTAAAAATGACGTAAAACACTGTTCAAATATTTCTAAAAAAATGTTGTTTTTTCTTTGAATTTTTACGAATTTTGTGTTAATAGAAAGCAAAGCAACAGTAAATTAAAATAAATTCTTTAAATCTTTTATAATGATAATTTAATATTAAGTAAGTAATGTTAACACTTTCCAGCTGTTAGCTGTAAATAATTACATGTCATAATTGTGCCATATAGATTATTATCAGTAAACACTGTGGGTAAACTAATTTAAATAAAATAAAAACAGAGTTCAACGCATCATATTAGGTTATATAGGGACAGCAACCTCAGAGGGAGATAAGATGAAGGATACTTTTTTCCATCAGACATGTCTCCACCAAGGTGAAAACCCACGTTGGGCGGAGGTCTGTAGCTCTAAAGCCAAGAAGGTCTTATCCACTATGCTACCAAGGCCACTGATTTAGATTCTCTGAAAGGTATTATCAGCTTTTGTCATTGTGTTTCGCATTTAATGTGTAAAAGAGTGGCTTCATTTTCACTGAAATCTCAGACACTTTTGGTTAGGCCAGTCTTTTGTAAGCCCCCCGTAGGGCGGCATGTAGTAGTCACAACCGTCCGTCTGTCAGTTCGTACAATCTTGTCCTGTCAATAACTCTGACGGATTTTCCAATAACTTGGCATAACTGCTCACCACAACAAGACGATGTATCACGCACAAAATCAAGGTCAGTGGCTCCAAGGTCAAGGTCACACTTAGAGGCCAAAGGTCAAAAAGAAGTGCTTTCGTGTCAGTTTAATAACTCCGACATTCATGGACGGATTTTCAAATAACTTGGCACAAGTCAAGGTCACACTTAGAGGTCAAAGGTCAAAACCATTACAGTGACATTTCTTGTTATTTTTAGGATTACCGACCCTCCTACCCAAATAATTGGCAAACTGAAGAAAACAAAAAGTGTGTTTTCAAAAAATGATTGCTTCTAATGTTCAAGTTTTATACCCACCAAAAGGTACTAAATTTTTCTTATCTATATTAGTTTAAACATATTTTTATTTCCATATTATACAACATGCATATGTAAATAGAACAAAGTTAATAGGATTGGAATGAAAGAAAATCTTGTAAAGATCTTTCCTATATTACTTCGACAATTAGAATTATCATAGAAATTTTCCAAATGATTTTTTTTTTCTTTTTTTTTCCCCCCCTCCTCCTACACTTCATTTTTGCTGAAAAATCAGTAAATCAATTAATAAAAAAATACTGGCCTACTGTTTAAATAAAAAAGTGTGTATCAATTTACTGGGCAGGATTTTAGATCCTCAACCGAAGATGTATTTAATAGTTTACACAGGGTGACATACTATAAGTTGCCAGTGATGTAGTACTACTTGAGATATTTACATATTCGTGACCCAGTTTGTGTGAGAAAGTGATTGCGGCACTGTTGTTAGTACTAGAGTAATTAGACATAATTGTACAACTCTTATTAGGACGAATTATTTATACCATGCACTATCTAGATAGTGTACTGAATAAATTGTGGAACTGGTGGGAAAAGTGAGATATGAAAATTATTTAACTAAATATTATATGAGATGATCAGAAGCATCAATGGGAAGATATGAATGGTAGCGATATTCACTATCACGACTGACTTTCGAAATATCAGTTTGCATAAAACATTTCAATGTAGGTGCGAGTTGTGGAAATTATACTTAATATTTAATTATTTTTTGTTTGAATATGTTTGTCAATTCACACCTGCACTGTGTGGTTTGTTCGGCCAATATTGATAATTATTGATCACTTGGACTTTACTATTTGCTCATTTATGATATCTGCGGCAAAAACTAGCACTAGCGACAAATATTGATACAATGAAGTCTACTGGACGGGCATTTCTGAAATCTGAAGTATGCAGCGGTGTTGGATGTGTTTATGGGACATGAGGAAATGTTTATATACAAGTGTAGATAAATGATCATGAGCTGAAGTGGAGTGGTGCTTCCTTCCTGTTGGTGTGCAAAGTTTTGATTTTGTTGGGATCATCCTTTTTCTTGGATTTGATGATGAGAACGACATGGTGTTTTTATTCGATTAAATCTTTTCTCAACAGAACTGAATCAAATGGGTGTCTAGCTGAATGAGTTAAGAGTGCATAATAAATAAGGAGGGGAGTAGTGTAGTATAAATGGCAGCGGTGCATTACATTTAATAATAAATGAAGTTGTTTTGATGATCTAGGATATAACGGATACCCTCACTTTACACCGGAATACCTCATCACTAGGTAAGTGATGTCCATTTTAACCCTTAACCCACTACATATATATAATGGATTTTTCTTTCTTTGTATTAAGACCATTCCATTTATGTGACAAAGGGGTGTTTTGGGGGAAATGACTGATCAGCAGCCAGATATTGTAAACCCTGATCAGCTTGCAAGTTACTCACAGGCTGATCTGGGTTTACAGTGGTCGCAAAGGCTATTAATGTCGTGCTTAGCGGGTTAAGGTTTAATATATATTTATACGCTGCATTACTTTCTTTAAAGGGGCAATCTTAAGATCTGTTTAACGCATTTTTATCCATCAAAACAAACATAAACAAAATCGTATTTTTGTTTTTTTTCCTGCCTGTCGGAGCACTATTCAAGAATATGAAATATTATTTGTGTTTTGAAATGTTCCTTAAACTAGTGAAGTCATTCTAGTTTTGTGGGATTATGACAATAAATCATTGAATTTTTTTTAGGTAATTTTATTTGAAGAGTAATTAATTACTTCAGTCATTTAAATTGATAGGTGGCTATAGTATGCCATACATTGTGTGTAAGTTAAGTAAAAATATTTCACCCCCACCCTTAACACCTCCCCCTTCGTTGTTTAATGCATTTGTAGCAATTTTACAAATTTCATATCTGGGGGGAAAAAGTTGTAGGCCCTGGCCTGTAGTGCCTATAAGCAGCTATGCCACTTATAGTTACAATAGTTTCGCACTGAGTGACAGTCTGCGTAAGTAGCAATAAGCACCTACATATCAGGATAAAAGTTGTAGGCCCTGGCCTGTAGTGCCTATAAGCAGCTATGCTATGCCACTGATAGTTACAATAGTTTCGCACTGAGTGACAGTCTGTGTAAGTAGCAATAAGCACCTACAAAAAAGATATGATAACCCTGCAACACTGAGATACAATTATATTGCTTTGGGGGAGAACAATTTGCATTAATTTAATTAAGATTTATTGTGTCCTTGCATACAAAGCAGATACACATTCTTTCTGGTGGTATAGTATCATTGGGTTGTTTTGATAAGAAGATATTTTATAGGCATGTTAGATCTGTTTGTTTGTTTGTTTGTATGGTGTTTTACGCCATTTTCAACACATGTAAGGTTATATATGAGGTTGATTTTTTTTTTTCTTTTTTTTTTGGTGATGTAGGCAGACCACCCATTTTTCCTGGGTAGAACCAGTACTGTACACCTCCCGCCATCTGTAAGAATCGACACTTCTTCACTTACAAGTCGAGCTCCCAGTGGGAGATATGAGATCATCAATGTTTTTTTGGAGGAATCACAAGTTATAGTATACCGGGGTGTTGTAGTACTCCAGTGGTTAGCACATAGTAAATCACAGGTCTCAGGTTCGATTCCATACCATTCCTGTGGCATATATAGTCAACTAAGGGTCACAGGTTCGGTCCCCTGCAATGCGTGAGTATTACCGATAAGACTATATGCCAAGGTCCATATCTCAGTTTGGCCTCAGTGTTCACTAAAACAAAAAACACAGATCAACCAATACAGGGTTGTTAAATCAGGTCATCCCCATCTAATTTATGCTATTTGACCTAAAAGTCCCAATATGGGTCAGATAATAGAAGAATTTGCATGAATGTCATGTAGTTGCATAAAATTGTGTATAATGGGTCAGCCGATGTCCTAACCATGTCTGTACCTTCTTGATGGATGGACAGTAAGCATATATCACTGTTAAGTACATGACGCTAGAGTTATAAATGATCTTGCTGACCAACTTAATTAAAGACCCTATAGATTTTGTTACATGTTTAGCTGCTGCTGATGATACCTCACTTCCAAGCCTGTATATTTTCGCCCCATTTTCTATCATTGCTATGCTGTCTCTTTCTAATCCCCCAGGGCTTCCGTTAACGGGCGTACGGCCGTAAATTACGTCCAAAAATCGTAGTTGTACGGCGAAAATTAACATCAAAGGCGTACAGTGTACTTCCAAAAACTTCAAAGTACGCCGCAATTGTTTACTACGGACATCCCATAATCTGTAAATTACCGATTATAGCCCCGCCCATCTAATCTTATTTCATTTGAGACTGCCGACGTAACAAGTTGTAAAGCAATTAAAACTCAGTGGAGCCTGTAATTGACAGGTAAAACCGGTTTTGTCCAGTTTTTATCAAGGGTCACACGCATGGCTGGTGAGAGGAGAGAAGAGTTAATTAGATAATTGGCCAAGCGCGCATTTTAGCAGTATAATCTCGATGCCAAATTGCTTAATTTATATTCATTAACCACAAAGTTGAAACTCCTTACACAAACAGATTATACCTTTTAGGCTATTTCTTTTATATCTTTGTGTCAGTTTTCTATGTATTTATCAAAGTTACAAATAGAAACGAAGTACTGATAGACAAACAATATTTAATAATCTCTAACCTAGGGGAAAGAACTCTTCGCGAATGGAGACTAAACACGGAAGTGAAATTATCACTGGCAAAAACAATCGATTGCTTTGATAAAACATTAAAGAATCTGATACATTTATTCCTACACTTGACAGTTTTACATACCTTTCATTAATGTATGCCAATTTAAAAGCTTTCCTGGACTGATAAATTGAAAACTGTTTGCAAAATGTAATTCACTGTATAAAACTTGTGGGTGGGGTATGGCACGCAAAGGCAAATTAAGTATTTTTAGTTTGAAACCGTTTATATAATGATGTCATCAAATATTTTCTTTTATAAACATATAGATGATTATAAATATCCTTTTTTTCTTTTTAACAATTTAGATGTGTTGTTTCCCTCACAACCACGCGGAATCACTTGACTCAAAGACTGAGTATGAATGCCATGCCCAAACACTGGAACTTCCTAAATTTTCCCCATGAACTTCCAAATTTGATACACAGGAAGTTCGAACTTCCTAAATTTGAACCTTAGTGGAAGCCCTGATCCCCTTGTCACCTTGCTAGGAGACTGCTGGTGCCCACCTTCTCCCTGATTATCTTATCATCAAGGTGCATTGCTGACTAAATATCCACAGCATCCGCTATGTTTGCTATTTGTATGTACACCACTTCAAACATTTGAGGGAGATGACATTACTGGCTTTATAGAGATAGAATAATGGACTTTGAAGATAACATCCCCACTGGGTATCTTTGATGTGCCCTTGGGCGAGACATTTCTTCTTTAGCCTCATCCATCATTAAAACCATGCAGTCCCGTGTATCGAAGTCGATCCTCCGAGCTTGATAAAAGAGCCGTAGGAATCTATTCAACATGGATCGCGCATTTCTATTATTTATCATTCGCCTCTCTCTGTGGTGGCTCTAAATAACCTATACAATCATTTCTCTGTGAGATTTTTTTTTTCTTGTACATATTAAATAATGTATGCAAGTTAATCGTTCATTGTATTCTTCAACTCTGGAAACAAAGACCACTGGTATTGGATTATGTTAATCTGATTATGTTTCAATGTCAACATCACACATGTGAGAAAGCTTATCAATCCGTGTAACTGTATCGGAAATAGGTGGTTTGCACCTGGCTAAAAACTACTTATTTCATCTCGGCCACGGTAGCTGGATTGATAACATTGGCTTTAGAGCGACAGACCTATGCCCTGCATGGGTTAAATTTGCTTCCTGACGTAGGCATGTCTGAAGGGAAACTTCATCTTTCATCTCACCTTCCTCGGATTTAACCTAATATAATTATGATGTGTTAACGGATTTTTACAGAGGTAATGTTGTCTTAAATATCAGACAGTGTTATTTCTTATTTTATCCCTTGTAATCTAAATAAGTTTTTGTTTAGGTCCTGAGACAAGCTACACCTGATTTAAGTAAATAAATAGAATGTACATCTACCCTTGGTGTGAGAGCAAGGAATATCCAACTGCAGGAACTTTCCTTTCACAAAAATAAATAAATAATTGTTTATGACAAATTTTGGTCTGAAAAACTCATCAACTTGACTTGTTTTTCTTTGCTCAATCATAAAAATTTAAATAAATGGGGTTTATATTGCTACAAGTTGTACATATTCATAACTTTTGCATCCGGTCAACTTTCGGTAGGTCGAGATATTCAGTAGGTGAAAATAAAGGGGTTTACTCAGACTTGATCCCCAATCTCTATATGAAAAATGAAAATATTAGACCATGATTTAAATTAAATGTATCCATTTTGGTGTTTCAAACTCAGACAACACCAAAAGAAGATACATAGATGTACACAAAAAACAAAGCTTTTAATATAATTATCACTACAAACTAGTTTTATAAAGGGCTAAAAGTCTGTTGAGCACCAACGATAAACACCGAGTTTACCCCCTATCAGAATGTGGAGGTCTTTTATTTTATTGATCACTGACTGGTCATATTATTTTGATGATATGTGAAAGTTATGAATATTTCAAATAACGTGTACTTCAATCACAAAATAAGAATTCAAAATTTCCTTAAAGCATCATATGAATCAATATTAATGAATTAAATTGCAACAAAAAATATCGGAGTCCTCAAGTGGTTTTCCAGACCAAACTTTTTCATTAACAGTAATTAAATTGTGGACAATGGGGCCTGGTTTAGTATATATATGCACATTGAAACTGAAACCTATAACAATTAATGATTTAATTTGTAATTGGGTTGATAGCGTCTCCATGGCCGAATTGTTAACGACGTTGCGTTGTAAACCTTTGCCTCTCACCGCTGCGGGTTCGAATCCCACTGGGAGCTCGACTTGTAAGTGAGAAAGTGTCGATTCTTACGGATGGCGGGATGTGTAGAGTATTGGTTCTACCCAGGAAAAGTGGGTGGTCTGCCTCAACCACTAAAAAATCGACCGTCATATATAACCTTACCTGTGTTGAAAATGACGTAAAACACCATACAAACAAACAAATGTAATTGGGTTATGACACTTAGAATGCTACTAGATCGCCCCCAGTCCCTTAAAATTGATTGATTTTAAACATATTCTATTAGAAGCTTTAATACAAAATTACAGAACAAAATTGAAAAATGATCAAGTTTTAAGTTATATACATAATTATATATCATGAATTTATCACAAGTTTTTCATATTGCATTAGGATTTGTTACACATATTTCAGCAGTTCAATTATAAATTTAATTTAATTTTATTTGAAGAGTTATTTCAACACCTAGTATTTGGACAGGCAATCTTTTTGTTATTCTGCAAGATGAACTTAACTGGTAAATATTTATTTTAATGTTATACCTTCAGGTCCATAGCTTATTAGACTGTAGAATTAATGAATTTGAATGACTAGCAAGTTATATAGACTAAACAGCTTTGCTTTCTGGAGATCATTCAAAACTATTATGTTTTTTTTAAGTAATTTAATTTTATATATATATAGAAGTTTCGCATTCACCCTTCGTTCAGTAGATTTAAATGTAAAATTCCTGAAATTTGCAAGAAAACAGTTAAATTCCCTAAACACAAAGTCTGTGTTCATTATTTGGACAGTACTACATCATGTTATGCTGTCTGGCACCATGTGATTTATGTGGTTTGCACTGTACAGAACCCAAGGCACTCAGGCGCCATGAGATTCCTGTGGTTTGCACTGTATAGAATCCAAGGCGCTCAGGCGCCATGAGATTCCTGTGGTTTGCACTGTATAAAACGCAAGGTAATGACGCCATGAGATTCGTGTGGTTTGCAACATACAGAACAAAGACATTGTCGCCATGAGAATCGTGGTTTGCACTGTATAGAACCCAAGGCACTGGTGCAATGAGATTCGTGTGGTTTGCACCATACAGAACAGAAGACACTATTGCCATGAGAATCGTGGTTTGCACTGTATAGAACCCAAGGCACTGGTGCAATGAGATTCATGTGGTTTGCACCATACAGAACAGAAGACACTAGCGCCATGAGAATCGTGGTTTGCACTGTATAGAACCCAAGGCACTGGTGCAATGAGATTCGTGTGGTTGCACTACACTGGTGCCATAAGATTCATGTTGTTTGCACTGTATAGAAGCCAAGGCACTGGCGCCATGACATTTGTGTGGTTGCACTGCACTGGTGCCATGAGATTCATGTGGATTGCACAGTACAACCCTGTGGTGATAGTGGCACTCCTCTACTCATATAGATCAATGTTTAGACCCTGGTTAAGTGCTTATTGATGCTGATTTGTTCGTATGGTGTTCTACACTTCCGCCAGCGGTGGTGTCAGACCGGTGAAAATCAGCTCATTGAACACAATGCAATATAGGCTATATTTGGAGATCAGTCACAAGTTCCACAGCATTCATTTGCTTAAATACAATTTTATTCTGTTTTAAACAAATTTGGCTAGCAAACAGTCCCATATCTGGAATAAAACACCGATTCAGTTTTTCAACTTTTCGCATCATTCATTCACACTATGCATATTTTTAAATAAACATCTGTCAAAACCACATCTCTACCTAACCTCTGTGCTCATACTCTCCAAAGAAATAATCCTGACAAACACAGTCAAATACTTACTATTCATGACGACAGACATACTACTTTAACTTTAACAATGAAATAAAAACTGATCTTGGGAAAAACACATGCAAACAAGAAACTTTGTTTTTTTTCAAGAAACTATTTTAGCACCCTACGACCCGACACCACCTCTGCCAGCGGTGAGAGGTTACAACTCAACGGAAGGTTTACACTAACTCAACGTTGTTAATCATTCGGCCACAGAGATGCTATATTGATGCTGAACCAATGCTGAAACAGAAGCTGCAATTTTATCCAAGTGTCTGGGGAGTAATAAAGGTGTCATGCTGTCATTGCCAATTATCACGAATTCTTGATAAGGTTGATGGGGGAAGGTAAATGAGTCAGATTGGAGTTTTACTATTTGATGTTTTTGAACTGACTCTGTGACATAGTGGAACTTAATTAAATGTTGTTTTGAGATCATTTACACATTTTATAGGTATTAAAGGTATTTTTCAGGGAGTTTTTCTCATGTTTTCCAAGTCCACTTTTCGATATTTAATTACATTTAAACTTGCATTCATTCAGTGTTCAGTGTGGCAGCTGTAAACATCAGTAGTGGTATTGCTTATTGATTCTTTGGGATCTTTGAACCCACTGTTTGTGGCTTTAAAGTAGAAGAGCAATTAATAATGGGATTGTGAACCAGCAATGCAAAAAACAACATATTTCCATCAATTATGAATACCTACCATCAAAGAACTCTGAATTCTGTCCATATCTAATTCCATTGCTAGAATCTAACATGAAAGAAATGCAAGTATAGGATATAATAGCGTAAATTGTTCTCCATGCCCCTTTTATAGTAAAGTGGGAATGTCGACAACCTGTTAAAAACTCAAACCTTGTTAGAATTCTGGGAAACTTAGTTTACATGCCTGCTATTAAACATCAACAAGGAAATGGGGTGTTGAATATCTTCTAAGAAAGATTTCTTCAACACACGGTCAAAGGTCAACGTTATATTTACCGCTTGCAATTGCATACCCTGTCTGCTTTCACTTCTTAAATTTATATCAAAAAAATGTCAAAAACATGATGAGCTGCATTTTGAAATATCAATAACATGTCCAGAATACAGTTACAGCCAAATAATAAAAAAAATAAGGCAGAATGGAATGTGTTTTTTTGTCTGTATATATATCAGATGTAAAAGTTTTAAGAAGCGATTTGAGTGAAAGTAATTAATTAGCAGGTTAAGGGTTAAGCCGGTACTAGGGGGCATGAGAGTTGTTGTATATTAAACTGAAGTCTGCTACTTTTTTCCATTTGTTTGTGTTTGTTGGTTCCGAAGTATACCTCTATCAGCATTAATTTAAATCGATCCCTCAGGGGCCTAGGAATCTTTATGTGAGGAAGCTATCCAGCTGGCTTGCGGAACGTCGGTGGTTCTACCCAGGTGCCCGCCCGTGCACGAAAATTGCCCTGAGGGGCACCTGGGGTCTTCCTCCACCAATGGAAGCTGGAAAGTCGCCATATGACCTTAGCTGTTGGTGCGACTATAAAATCCAATTCAATCAATTAATTTAAATCATGTGGTATAATCCTTCCAGTACGTGGGACAGCCCAGTTTGCTTTAGGAAGCCATGGGAATTAAGTTCCTTTCATTCCACGAGTCCGGTGTTTCATGTCTGGGCTTGAACCCACAGAAAGGCAAGCACGCTAACCACTCAACGGTGGCGACGTCATGAGGCATTCTTTTATCGCGACATCATGGAGTATTCTTCTAACCATCCACAATCGCAACATTGTACAGTATTCTTACTGAAGACTGCTGTTATTCCTAAACATTTTCTAAAATAAAGGAATGCTAAACCTTATCTTCAGAATACTTTGTCCAGAAGTTCTCTTATTTTAGAACACTAAAAACAAAAGATGAAAGAAACGCAAGTATAGGATATAATAGCGTAAATGGTTCTCCATGCCCCTTTCATAGTAAAGTGGGAATGTTGACAACTTGTTAAAAACTCAAACCTTGTTAGAATTCTGGGAAACTTACTTTATCATGCAAATTAACATGCCTGATATTAAACATAAACAAGGAAGTGGGGTGTTGAATATCTTCTAAGAAGATATCTGAATTTTCTTCAATTGTATACTAACACCCGGTCAAAGGTCAACGTTATATTTACCACTTGCAATTACATACCCCATCTGCTTTCCCTTCTTAAATTGATATCAAAAAATGTCAAAAGCATGATGAGCTGCATTTCCAATATCAATAACATGTCCAGAATACAGTTACAGCCAAATAATAACAGGAAACTGCACTAAAAAAAGTTAAAAAAAAAAAAGCTTAGCACTCTTTAATACAGAACTTTCTACTGCACGAGGACAGCACACCCCGTTGATTTAGTGTAATGAGCCGTAGGATACAATACTTCTCTGATTGGAGCACTGAAAGACCGCTAATAGCATCCATAGAGAAAACTGAGCCTAGCTTTAATCTGCTTTCCTGCTGTAAGACAGTGAATAGATGATGGTATTGTAAGGGGTGATGGAGAAGACAGAAATCAATGGTTGTAATTAACTTACCTTGCCCGATATATGCAGTTGTTGATATGCTGTTGCCCGATATATGCAGGGTTCAAGAGCCGTTTGTCTGCCATCTGGCACAGAACAGCAGTTTAATAACTATTGATACTCAATTGTTTCTTCTATTTTAGGGCAATACTCGCACGTCTCTTGTATGTAGGGCAATTCATGTTGAGTTCAGAGCACCTTCCCTTAGTAACCTCCCTTATTAGTAGCATACATCTACATTTTATAAGAGTACCCCCTTGGCATTTGCATAGCGCCCGGGCACTACTTTTAGGAGAAATACGATACTCATTTGTTTCTTGTATTTGCTTGTCTCTTAGTTGTGTTATAGTTCAATACACTTCTTGTCTCTTGTATTGTAGGGTTATACTTTAAAACTTTCACAGACAATACCTTTCCTTACTTTCCCTTACCCTCGTCCGTCGGATGGGGACGTAAACCGGGCGGTCCCTTGTATCGGTCTATCCTCCGAGCACGTTAAAGAACCATAGAAATCTATTCGATAATAAGAGTAGAGCAGGTTCCCGGATTCCTATGTATCCTTCCCCTCTCTCTGGGGCGGCTCTAAATAACCTGTACTGTGTTGATGAGCCGTTAAAACAACATTCAATTGTCTCTTAGTTGTGTTATAGTTTAATACACTTCTTGTCTCTTGTAGTTTAGGGTTATTCCACAGACAATACCTTCCCTTACTCGTACTCTACAAAGGAGTACTTTAACTCTTTGAATTAAAACCATTCAATTTATGTGCCAATGGGGTGTTTTGGGGGAAATGATTGATCAGCAGATGGACATTGTAAACCCTGATCAGCCTGCGTGTAACTCGCAGGCTGATCAGGGTTTACAATGGACGCAAAGGCTATTATAGTCGTGCTTAGCGGGTTAAAACATTCACTTATTGAGTGTTGATTTTTACTGATGGTGGGAGGTATACAGAACTGGTTCTACCCAGGGAAAAATGGGTGGTCTGCCTGAAACACTAAACAATCGACCGTCATATATGAAAATGACGTAAAACACAGTTCAACCAACCATTCTGTTTGATAGTTGTTTGACCTCATGCTTTCCTTTAACAACATTGATATTGTTGAGATGTTTAGTTTTATGTGGATTTAGGACATTTAATCCATATCGGTGTCAGTAATTGTGGGTTAATGTTTCCTTCCTGAGGCTTAATTGTTGGAGAGGGTTATCTGAGGACATCCGTGTTTATGTTTTACACCTGGACAGAATGTTTGTGATACCTGAGAAAGAATAGGTGGAATAATCAAACAAACTCAAAATTCAATTATTTAAATTAGGGAGTAAAATGTGTTTAAAATATTCAAAGATTTTATATGTTTTCTGAACATGGACTTCTGAAC